>OY101450.1:49990390-50225836 GCA_956483635.1 Panzeria rudis
ATTCGCGAATTTTTTTATGGTTTCTGATATAACAGGAATTAATTTTCTCAGTATCAATCATTTTAATAAATTTTTTTTAAACAAAAAAATTAAGATCAGTTAATAAGTAAAATACCAAGTTGCATATATATTGACTTTTTACTCCATATTAATATGTTTTCTAATAAGGGCCTATTCACATATTGCGTAACGCTATTGTCGGAGGTTTTGTAACAACCCCCTGCCCCCGCTTCGTAACGCTTTTGACAAAATTTTCAGTATAAAGTATCTAGTCCGTAACAAATCTCTAACCGCCCCATGGAAAGTTACGTAATATGTGAATAGCCGCTAACATATAAGTATGTATAAGCTTATTTTCATCAGGGAGAAGAAACTTTCATCTCCACAACAAAAAACTCATTACACGACATTAAGTATATACATGCAGCACAAAAAGATACTTTTGAGAAAATCATTGCGTATAGGTACGGCATAAAACCAGATTTTTCATTTTCAATAAAGGAATATGTAGTAACTTTTAACTACATTCATGAAAGCTCACAAAAATTTAATTATTTTTTCGAAACATTTTCCGGCAGAAGTGGTGAAAATACAAAAAATTCTATCGGGTATATTTTGAAAAAACTTTATGTAAACCTTCTTTGTAGTTTTTGTCTGTTCCGATTTATATATGTATATATAGCAAAACAAAGAATAAAGTTCTGATTTAAGGAATTTATTAAATGTACCTATTGAAGATATTCAGGTATGCGGTGGAAACATATTTCGAAAACAAGCTATTTTTTAATATTTCTTTATTAAGAAGAATTTTAAAAAGTTTCTTTTAATAATATATATTGCTTTATTAAAAAGAATTTTAAAAAGTTTCTTTTAATAATATATATTGCTTTATTAAAAAGAATTTTATTACAAATATCATAAAAATTTTATTAAAAAATATTAAAAAAGCTTTTTAAAATTGATTCTTTTTTAAAATCGATATCCATTACATTATGTCTAAAATAAATTTATATTAAATTTACTCGATGAAGCATTTAATGAAATTTTCTTCATTAAACTTTTTGATCTGCTTATTGCAAGCACGAAAAACCAAGCGTGGTAAAATATTTATAAAATACGAAAATTCGTATTCAGAGAAAAAATAAGATTTGTAAATACAATAAATTTTTTTTATATAAATTAAATAGTTAATAGATTTTGATTTTTGTACATACAATTACGAAATTGTAAGATAAAAGAAAATCAGAATTTTTTTTGTAGATTTCATAATTATTTCAATTAAGATTATTTTTATATCAACAATCTGAATTGTTGATTTTCCGAACAAATTTTAATTATCAAAATTGTAATACAATATATAAAGCAAACAATTGCTGCGACGTTAAACAAGAATATTCGCTTTGGTGTTCACTAATTCTTGTACCTTATATGAATGCATGTATGTAGATTTGTATTCATAACAATAAAAAAAAAGTTTGTTGATCAGTGTTCAGTATAGTATTATGGGGCTAACCCCGTAGGTAGGTAAAGGTAATGCTGAGAGGGGTCAATTGCCATCTCTAATGACATTCCGTGTTAATTTATTTTTATTAAGCAAACAATTGCCGCGGCTTTAGACAATAATATTCGTTCTGGTATTCAAAAATTCACTTATTACCACTTCCAAATGACAAATGCACACATGCATTGATATAAGAATGCTAAAATAACCGCCGGCAGATATTAGTAAAGCATTGTGGTAAATATTTTATTATTTTCTGTTGATGACACCTTCTTTTGAGGGCCCATTGATGATCCAAATCTTTGAAGGCCCATAAAAATATTGGTCACCAAACTCGCCGAACTGAGTACATGGGATTACTAGCCGTTGGTAGTAGCACTGTGTTATTATACAGAACTGCCACTCAGTAACTCTTGCTCTAGACATCACTGATTTCTGGCAGACGACTGATATTTATTGATTTGCATTGTCATCACTGAATCCGTGGTAATCGCCTGCAATTCCCTAGTTCGAGAACTACACATTTAATATCTAAACGGTCTCTATTTTTCAGTCTAAAGCGTGGTACACAGAACAAATAGACAAGAATTATATTCAATAAAACCATGTTATTAAAAAAAATATGAATTTCAATAACATTTATCTTTAACATAATAAAATATTTCGTTGTAAGTATTTCTTTTCCATGCCGGTTATTTCTTTTCTTTTTATACATAAGTACTTAAAACAAGTTGTATCCCATAAAAAATAAATGGGATATGGCTCAGCTAGAGAGTGTATGCTTTACGTCCGGAAAGCCCTGGTTCGTATTCCAGCCATGTCAACATTGTTTTAATTTATATATATATATTTATTTTGAAATAATTTTGTTATCAATATAGGGGAATTCTTTATCACAGGAAATTTGAAAAAAAAATTATTGAATACCGGGATTTTTGTTATCAAAAACGAAACTTATTTTTTTCTGTGTACGTACTTCTTACGGAAATTCACATTTGGAAATTTGCATTTATTTCTACACGGAAAAATAATCGTGTAGCCTTCTGTAGAGAATAATGTTTGCATACACACAAATTCCTTTATTTTTGAATTTGCAACACACAAAAACACTAAATATTAATTACAACTTGCGATAAATAGGAAATGTCAAAAATTCCGTGACCAAACAATTGAGTGAACATTAATTTTTGTTTCAGTTTACGGAAAAAAGTCTCCACTTATAGTTTGTAGGATCCCTGTAATAGACAATAACGGACAAAACTCCTTGTACACAGAAAAAAATAAGTTTCGTTTTTGATAACAAAAATCCCGGTATTCAATAATTTGTTTTCAAATTTCCTGTGATAAAGAATTCCCCTATATTGATAACAGAATTATTTCAAAATAAAAATATATATATAAATTAAAAAAATGTTGACATGGCTGGAATACGAACCCGGGCTTTCCGGACGTAAAGCATACACTCTCTAGCTGAGCCATATCCCATTTATTTTTTTATGGGATACAACTTGTTTTAAGTACTTATGTATAAAAAGAAAAGAAATAACCGGCATGGAAAAGAAATACTTACAACGAAATATTTTATTATGTTAAAGATAAATGTTATTGAAATTCCTATTTTTTTTAATAACATGGTCTTATTGAATATAATTCTTGTCTATTTTTTTCTGTGTACTTTTCTTTTGGAACTCCGTACTAGCAAACGGAAATTTCTTTAAGGAATTTACCAATGTGGATTTCCGTAAGTTTTTTTACACACAGTTCTTATGGGAATGTGAATTTCCTTAAGAACTCTATACCACGCTTAATGCTAGCGAAGGCTGGATAGCCCAACATAATGCGCTGCCGTCTCAGATTTCTTCAGATATAATATGCAAACATCATCTACATACCTATGTAAGATTTCATATCTGTGTCATATCACTTGCGATCATTATGTCGACCTTAGCTCCTCACGTATCTACGTGTCCATATCTACTTCAAGACTTCTGCGGCAGAGTCATTGCTGACTGAAGATAAGAGATTAGCAGTTTAATATATTATTCCCAAAATTTACCTGAGATTCAATAACTTATTTCCCAGTCGTACAACATGGAACCATCGCCACTGATGACTAGCGAAGTGGTTACTATTTTCAATCAATACCAGTGGTGGCCATACATACACTATCTTATTCTTTGTTTGTGTATGTGCTTCGCGGCTAAATATATAGGCTGTATGTCTCACAAACAGTGTACGTGTGTTGATGGTAAAAAAACAGCCTATACTCTCGAGTAGCTACATCTTTCTTCAGGCACTAATAGTTGTAACAATTAGTACCCACTATATCGATAGGTTATTCTGTAACCCTAAGTAATACAGGGAACTTTTATTTTTCTACAACACAACTAGCACCGCTACAGCACTTTTTGATCAGTGTTCAGTATAGTATTATGGGGCTAACCCCGTAGGTAGGTAAAGGTAATGCTGAGAGGGGTCAATTGCCATCTCTAATGACATTCCGTGTTAATTTCACCACTCAAAAGCATGTGATGTAGATTGTGGTGGGACTAGGTGGGTTATATACTAAATATGATGTCAGCAAGACTAAAGTATGATGACACACAGCCGCGTGAGGTAGATTGTGGTGGGACTAAGTGGGTTATATACTAAATATGATGTCTGCAAGACTGAAGTATGATGACACACAGCCGCGGATCCAGCTTGAGCTCTTGAGGGGGGCGGGGGGAACTTCTAAGTAAAATATACTATTTTTCCAAACTTCTTTTAGAAACTCAATAGAAATTTTCACGTTTTGGAGGGGGATATCCCCTTCCGCCCACCCCCCTTGTATCCACGCCTGATGACACATACATATTACCTTATGATGAAAGGAATGTTCTTCTAATACACAAGTCGAAAGACACTATTCCTTCCTTCCTTCAAAGATTACAAAAACTTATATTTTTCTAACTAAAATTTATTGTTAATGTAAAACTATTGTAACATTATTGTAATTTTAGTCTAGATTAGTAAAGACTGTGTTAAAAACCTGTTTTGAGTCCGCAATGACTAATTAAAAACATAGAAAACAGAACTCAAGAACTAACTAAATACATATGTACATATGTAAATACGTATGTCTGTCTGTATGTATAAAAGATAAATTAATAAGACTTTGATTACAAAATAACACCATTTTACATGCTTCATTAAAAAATGTTACCGCAAATTTTTAGCAAAAGAAAATATTAAAAGTCAACCAAAAATATATCATACGTAAACAAATTACGCATAATTAGAAAAAAATGTGCGTGCGATAAACACACTATGCCCACAAATAATAAAAATAAAAAAAAGCTGATATAAGTAAACCCAAAATAATACGAATAAAAAATATAAATAACAAATAAAAAACAGCACTAAACTTGAACTTGAAATTTTGAGCGAAAAAAATAAACGTAAAAAGCAAATCAAAATCATTGTCAAGAGCAAAGTACACAACCATACCGACATACTAAAAGGGGAGTCAAATGGCGAGCAAAAAATAAAACTTAATTGCCAAAAATTAATCAGCAAAAGAGAGAGAAGAAATCCTACAAAAAATAATAATTTCAAATGAAATACACACACACACAAACAGAAACCCATATACTTACTGTCTGATATTATGCCAAAAACAACATACAGTAACTACTGTCATCGTATTTGCTTTCTTTAGCTTTGCAAAGTACCCGACATGAACGGACCTCCCTGCAAAGCAACGAATATTAGACTAAAGTATCACTAACCTACCTCTAATTTTATATTCGCGCACAATCTAACGAAGCTGTTAGCAGAGTCGAGTACGCACGAACTGACAAAACGATTTTGCACGAATTTGTTTGCAAACTTTCAATTTGCCAGTTGGCAATACGACTGTTACCGAACGAAGCTTTATTTTGCACTAACAACCAATCAAATTAAAAAATTTGCACAAAAAAGTTTATTTTTGCTTTTGCCGAAGCCGGTATAAACAACAGAGATGGGAATTGGTGTATTATGCTTTATTTTGTTGGGACACAAGGATTTTTGCTATGAATGTTTAATATAAAAACCTTCGACATATGTATGTATGTGCTTGTGGCAATGTTGCGGAGCTCAACACAAATAAGTCTCCTGGGACGAATGATATTCGTCCTGGTCTTGAGGCTCTTCGCTGCTAGCCCATCCATTGGCAACCCTCTTTGTATCATGCTGGTAAGTTTCCAAGGTTTTCGAATGATGCTATAATGTATCGCCAATCCCAAAAGTGATGGAAAATATGGAGAATTTCCATCTTGTGAAGTATTTGGATTCCAACAGTTTACCAGCGACCGGCGGTATGGCTTCCGTAGGGACAACCTACGGTTGACTTACTGGCCTTCGGAAAAGTAGCAAAAATGTCAATGTAAATCAAATGTGTTTGAAACAAGGTTTGATTCGAACATACTGAAGCTAGTTCAATTGAACGAGCTCGACACGAGTCTACTGCTACTCCACAGAACATTTCCGCGAAATTAAAGTGGTTGATCTAAATGGCGAACTTTTGTCCAAAATGGTTGCCTTTGATGTCGGTGATACATAGATGGGATATTATCAAACGAGTTCAAGATTCATTCAGAGGTACCGGAACTCCATTAAAGGCTCAGTCAGCCGACCGTAACGTGGATGTAGTTGCATGTGTTGATCATTTCAGTCTCATAGCTTTTCAATGTGAAAGAAACGATCAGCACATGCAACTACGTCAACGTTACAGTCGGCTAACTGAGCCTTAATGATCTTCTCTGTGAAACTTCCAACCGTATCTAATCTTTCCAATATGACCGCAGCAATTACTATTCATACTCATTCATCAATAGACCAAACTTGTCGGAGATGGGGGCTATGAGGAAAATCATCAATGATACACTTAATCCTGATGTTGTAAAATCCCTAAATGGGGTTATGCGAATAGGGTCGAGCTTAACGCTCGCATGGGTATTGCGCTCAGGCATATAACCGGATATTCTGCTTCATCTGTAATTATAAATGTTGGTGAATTGGTGACATTATTCAATTCTCAAAAGAAGCATTCAAATGCCTCGGTTTCTTAAGACGGTGTAAGAGATACTGCACTCCTTCTGATCTCCTTATTATTTATAGCACCTATATCCGACCGAAAATGGGATAAAACTCCAATGTATCGGCCGGTGCTCGGAAATATATTTTGAAGCTACTCTACCGCTTACATGAGAGGGCGAATAAGCTTATCGGTACACAGAAAAAATTAAGTTTCGTTTTTGATAACAAAAATCCCGGTATTCAATAATTTTTTTTTCAAATTTCCTGTGATAAAGAATTCCCCTATATTGATAACAAAATTATTTCAAAATAAAAATATATATATAAATTAAAAAAATGTTGACATGGCTGGAATACGAACCCGGGCTTTCCGAACGTAAAGCATACACTCTCTAGCCGAGCCATATCCCATTTATTTTTTTATGGGATACAACTTGTTTTAAGTACTTATGTATAAAAAGAAAAGAAATAACCGGCATGGAAAAGAAATACTTACAACGAAATATTTTATTATGTTAAAGATAAATGTTATTGAAATTCATATTTTTTTTTAATAACATGGTCTTATTGAATATAATTCTTGTCTATTTTTTTCTGTGTAGCACACTCACTAGAGAATCGACGCAATCTGGTGTATGTTTCGCCGTAATACCGTTACTACAACGGAATGAGTTCTAACGAAATCAGGAAATTTGTGCGCGAAACCTCATCTCTTTTCTTTCTTCAATAAGAACACATCCATTTATGGTGAATCTGCCAGTGAACCGGACCACACATTACAGATACAATTCATACTTTATCCGAACAGTTTGTATGTAGAAACAGCTACCCGCAGAGGTATTTTCAGTCACTTTCAGTGCGGAAAAGTTCAAATTGATTGTTCACAAACATTAGTCACTCTATCCTCTTTCTCATAAGTAATTTTCAGATTTCCGGCACAATGCATTGCATAAGTAAAATAAAGAAGTTGTGGGTGGACTTCATAAATCATATACTACATCTATACATTTATAGTCCATCCAATTCTCTTCAATGGTGTTATTGTCTGGTAGTCTGCTCTGGAGAAGAGGATATACACATGCTACGGAGTGTTCAAAGAACTGCCTAAGTGTACTATACACATACTATAAGTAGTGCTCTTCGCCATAATCAAACGGATGTTTCGACCATACTTATACATGTGGTGCCACTAGATTTAGTGGGGAAATAGATGGCAGCAATTACTTCAATTTATTATTATTTTGTCATGGAAGAGTGCGTTAACGATTCCGGCCCCTACAAAGCACAACATCTTAAACTTTGCGGATGTAGCGGTGGCAACTTTTCCCTCACTCTAATTACCAAACGCCGCTACAACTTTTTCGTAAAAATTGAATAAGAGAATTAAATAACTCAAGTTGATGTTAAGTGCACCGCTTTATCGGCAATTCCCAGTGCTACCATTGGTCTATTTCTCTTCATTCCCATTTTTCTGATTTTTTATTCTACTTAAGTGGTGATAAGCATTCATAATGGAAGTGTAGCTGCAAGTTGATATTAATTTTTTCGCTATTTCTTGTAATATTAATCATGCCCGATTCTTTCTGAATATAACGTTACGAATTGTAGCCTAATAAAGGTATTTTCGTGCTCTATGGGCTCCAACGAAACAGAATTCGTACATCTGAACTCCTCAATGGTTTTAGCGTATCACAGTGATATTATATTCATTACAAAACGAAGTTGTGTTTCTTTCAAGCTGCAACAGCTGATGCTTATGTATTTTGATCTGCTGATTATGATAGCATCATTTGTTTTTCTCTAGCAGCTGTAGTTTTAAAGACATTTCCATAATTAACACCATATTTTGTATATTTCGCTTAATATATCACCAACGGTCCTCCAAACTTTAAGATACTTTTTGTATTATTAATATACACAAAAATATCTTTCATTTGAGGAGAGTCACATTTTTGAGTATTTTGGTGATGAAATTATTTTTATCTTTCACAGTTAATACATATTTGTATTTTGTTGTTTATAAAAAGTAGAATAACACTATGCAATAAATGTTGGGTTATCGAATATAGCCTCAACGATTTGAACACAGTATGAAAGCAGACCCTCAGAAAGCTAAAATTGCCAAGGGGTTTGGCCAAGTTGGTGCGAAAAACCAAGTTATAGCTTTTAGAATTTTATCATTTCTTCCACCATTCTTTTACTATGAGTTAATAATTACAAATAATTTTTTACTTTACTGGCTTCCATTGCATAAAAATGTATTTTCTTGGGTTTTTTTTTACAAAATAGCAATAATTTTTTATTATACATTCAAAAAAATTTTATTAAAAAATTTTTAGTTTTTATTTTATTTCCTTTTTATACAAAAACAAAAACTCGTTGAAAAAAATACAAAATTTAGGAATAAATTATGTAAAGTTGTTATTTAAAGTTATATTATGCCTATCCAAATAGGGATCTATAGTATTATGTTTTAAATTTCAATAAAATTGGTCTGATAGTTTCGGAGAGGCAGAAATTGCTCACTACACCCTCGTAGTCCTATTTTTGAATATATGTTTGGCCTATGTGTCCTTCTAAGATTCGATCTATATATGTTTTAAATTTCAACAAAATCTTTAAGAAATTTATTATGTGACATAATTGTCATAATCTTATTTTAGTCATTGTCTATATGCATGTCATTGGTGCTTTACCAAATCGTCAGTAGACTTCAACCACACTTTTGAGGGTGTAGAAAAATAAAATAGATTCACATCGAATAAAAAATTATTTGCTGGGTTTTGTAAAAGTTTCAGAGCCTACTATGCTTATTTTTGAAAATCATTAAATTATTTCATGTATTTAATAAAATTGTCATTAATATATAATTTTAACGAAACGTGTTTCATTAGTCTAACGAAGAGTGACGTTGGTTGAGTTTTAATGAAGTTTTTCATTGGATTAATGTCGAAATTCACAGAATTTATGAGCAAAATTCTTTCAGCGTAAGACATGCCGCCAGCCCGATAAAATTTAACAAAATCCATAAAATTTAGTTTTCTTGCCTCCCTCATAATTTCAAAGTTATTAATTTTGCAAAAAAAAATGCAAAAATAAATTGTTGCTTGTGAAACAAGACACATTTTACTGAAATCGAATTAAAACTTTTGATTTACAATTAAGCGAGCGAGCTCAATTGACAAAAAATTATGATTTCCATACAACACACACAAATTAAGATTTTACTGTTTGTATACAGAAAAAACTATTCTATTATTAAATTCATAAATTCAAATATTTATTTTACGGAAATGGAACCTATCACAAAATTCGTAAAATTAAACACGAAAATTCGCAAATATTTAATAAGAAAAAAAAATCGAATTTTTTTCTATCAAAATTTTGTATTGGAATATTTAAAAACCAAAGAAAAAAATAATAAAATTTAAAAATAAATTCAAACACATGTGTGTTAAAATAAAAACCTACAATAATTTTTTCTGTGTATGAAAATCGCCACTTTTATGAATAGAGTTCCTCACTAAGTTGCGAATAAAATCAAAAGTAGTGGATTGATCAAATAAGTCTTGTGTTTTTTAAACCAATTTTGTGCAGATATTAATAAAAATTGTCATCAAAGGCCAAGCTCTAACTCCGGGGTGTGATAGTGTGATTGTGCTTTGTAAAACATCATCTCTTTGTTGTTCTATGAATAATTCTTGATGATGTATGTTAGAAGAGTAAGTAGCACAAATCTCTGGTAAAAGAGGTAATGAGGCTGCGGCGATATTGTCTTTTCCACACACATGTCGAATATCATTACTAAATTGAGCAGGAACAAACTCTAAATGGTGAGTTTAAGGAGCAAACTTTTCACTTTCGGAATTCCAAACTTTGATAAAAGGTTTATGGTCTGTGAAAATAGGAAATTCTCGACCTTCGGGGAAATGTCGAAAATGTTCAATTGTATGATACCCCCTAATAGTTCGCGATCAAATGTGGAATTTTTTTTACTTTACAATGACTAAGCTTTTTACAAAAGTACGCTAAGAGTTCCCAATGGATTTTACGGTATTATTGGAGAACTGCTCCAACAGTTACATAAAGCTCTTATCAAAATGATTAAGTAATTTTTTTCTGAAAAATTTATTGGAACATTTTGAAATGCCGTCTTTGGAATCTCGGTCCAACAGACATCTCTTGCCTTAAACTTATTTGCTTCTTTTTTAATAGTGTGTAGTGTGAACATTGCGGGACATAATTATTGATAATTCATAAAAACTTCGACACGGTCTGGATTTATATCATCTCCAATTTTAATGAAATTCGACACACATATTCTATTCATGTACGCGCATCACATGGATACAGAATTAGTTCGATATCTTTTATGGTTTCTATTTTATAACGGTCTAAACTTAGGCATCTCGGCCATTTTTGAGAAAAGTTCGTCATATTGAAGATTCAATAACTTTAGAGTGCGTCGCACAGTGGTTCCAGTTAAAAAAAGGATAATAAATCTCTATATATGAATCTATATGCGATCCGATTACAAAGTGATGTATATAAAAATCAGAGAGGATGACATAACCTTTAATAGTGGTGAAACTTGAACTACCCGGTTGAAACACACGGTGAGCTACAGGGTGTCGAAATTGACTATCTCGGGCATGATAAACTTTGTTGCCTCATAACTTTTACTAATATTATCCGATTTTAATGATTTTAAGCTTGTAAAGCTTATTAAGAGACAATATATCCTTAATATATTCAAATATGCCGTTGAATTTTAACATTTTGGTTTTTGGCCGTGACTTTGTTCTTGATTTCGCAAATATCTCCGGTAACAGCAGAGCCAACATTTTCAAAAAAAATATTTTATGATTTTAAACAAAGTCATTGATAATATACAGAAGAACTTTTTAAGTTATCTCAATTCATGTAGCCGTGAAAAAAATCTAAATCAAGACCTTGAAATGATGGTGAAAAATTGCAAAATTTTTACAATTGTTGGACGTTCTTCTCAAAAATTTTCCGAGCTAAAAATTTCTTTTTTCATATTTCAAAAGAATAGACTTCAACAATAGCTGCAGTTGAAATTTTAAATCAATTAAATCATGCACGCTACATCCATGATTGGATGACTATAGTGAACTTGTCAAAAGTTAGTTATAGCTGATGTTTCCTTATAAAAAGCATCCACCTTCATAAGAGGTAAAAGTGAACAAGAACGCTGATGAGATAGTGTAGCGGCCTGTCGAAATCAGTAGCACTGATCCGTTCTGCTAATCTGATTTGAATATTCCAACACTCCACTCTTAATAAAATAATTTGAATTTACATTAATACAAATATTGAACTAAAAGCCGAAATAATAAATTTCAGACTTAACCTATTCAGTTAAAAAAATAAAATTACATAAAATAATCAAACAAAAATATTTACGGGACTTTTTGTAATATATTAAAGAAAATTTTTTCTGAACCATCATCATCATCCATTCATTAAGCATTTATGAAATATTACTTTTTAAATGTGTTCAAGACTGAAAGTTTATCTAAGGACTCTAAAAGATTGAATGAGAATTAAGCAATGACATTAACAAATTGATTCACTCAAAAACCTTCAGTAAAATAACTTGGTACAATGGTATTTTTTGCCATTTTCCTCTTGCTAACCTTATTGTTGTTGTTATTTGTGTGTATGTCATCATCGGTTTTATTTTTTTACGACACAGAAAACGGGGTTTTCTTATTGGTGTTTGCATCCTAAATGAAAATCAAACAAAAATTCATTGATTCAATAAAGAACATTTACTGAAAATGAAATTTATTTTTAGACCAACTTTTATTTGAAAAAATTTTCTGTAAATTGAGCATTAAAAAAAATAAGTTAGAACAGAATCACTGCATGGTCAAAAATATATTTGATGAAATAAAACAAATTTGTATTATAATTTCTATGTTTAACTATTTTTATCTTGCTTTTACTCAAATTCTACTGAAGTAGGCCGACCGATTTACGAAACACTGTTCGGTTTTTGAAAACTAACTCGTTTTAAAATCGACTCTGTTTATAGAACAGAGCAGTATTTGTTCAAAAAATAAAAAAAATCAGGAGGTAACGTCGTGTCGACATTAAAATATCACCGATATCGGTATATGTATCGGCAAACTTGGAGTAATGTCGATGTATCAGATACCGATATATATATATATATATATATATATATATATATATATATATATATATATATATATATATATATATATATATATATATATATATATATATATATATATATATACATATATATATATATATATATATATATATATATATATATATATATATATATATATATATATATATATATATATATATATATATATATATATATATATATATATATATATATATATATATATATATATATATATATATATATATATATATATATATATATATATATATATATATATATATATATATATATATATATATATATATATATATATATATATATATATATATATATATATATATATATATATATATATATATACATCTACAGTTAATATCTCCACAAAAGAAATATATAAAAAATTATAGACACATTTTTCTTAAAATTCAAAAAACAAACATTTATTTTAATAAAAAAAATTTTTGGAAGAAACATTTTTAAGAAAAACTTACGTTATAGTTCTTGCTTAGTCCTTAATATTATAAAAAAAATTTCAATTATCATCAGTAGACAATTAAAGCAAAGTCTTGACTATGCATTTGAATTTCGAATAATTTTCAAAATGTTTAATAAAAATAATAAAAAATTTTGTTTTTCAAAAATTACTTATAACACCTAGCTGAACAAACGTACCTAGCTAGTTTTGTAAAATCGGAAGCCTATTTACAAAAATCTTTCATTTACGATATATTTTAGAAAAGCTATTCCTCTTTCAGCCCATATTCAAAATGTGTTGATCGGATCAAAATTCACTGAGTTACAGGTCTTTAGATTAAAAAGAAATTGAATTTTTTTTTCAAATTTTACCATTTTAAGTTGCTTCAGTAGGCAAAATAAAATGTTTAAAATTTATTTTAGACCCACATCTTAAAGAAAATGGTGTTCCAAATATGGCAAGCATAAAATGGGTTACAGCGGACCAAATATGAGAAAGTTAGTAAACACATCCAAATTTTAATTTTCATTTGGTGGTCCTCAGATCATTACGAAATTTTGTTATAACTCCATAACTTTTACTCGTTTGAAAAATAAAGGTTGACATATCGCATATCAAAATTACCAAAATTATGTGCAGTTTTCAACACTGTATTCAGATTTTAAAAATTTTAATTTTTATGAAAGACTTATGGCAAAAAAGTGGAAAAATGGTTTCATGTGGTGTTTTGTGCACATAAAATTTTTACTCAATGCTATAAAGTCGTTCATTATTGATATTTTCCAATGAAATGCAGTTATATAAGAATTTATGTAATTAATACTCAGCAGGAATCTATGATTCTTTTCAGAGAATCATCAGAATTCCTAAGAAAATTTCAACAAAACTCAAAATAGATCGATTTCGAAATGGTGCACGTCCACCAAAAATTGTAAATTCTATTAATTTTTTTTCTAAAATCATGTCTGTGAAGATACCTTTTAGACATGTATATAATAATTATATGATCCTTAAGAAAAAAATTGTATAGAGAAAACAATTATCATGCCTTTTTGGACAAAAATTGTCATATATTTAAAATTTTTAAATTTTCAAATTAAAAATTGTATATTTTCCAACTCCGAAAGAATGTTTCCATTAACTTTTTTTTAACTATTCGAAATTTTGTCGTGAACTAACAAAGAAACAGTTGTGCTAATCGCCTGTTATTTGGATCTGATATCTTACGGATCAAGGATTTGAAAAATTGAGAAATTTTAATACTAAAATGAGTATATCTCACTAACTATACAAGATAATTGTTTGGCCAAACACATTATTTTAAAGTTTTATAAGGTCTAAAGGGCACAAGAAATTTTTGTAATCGAGTGAGTAATAGAAAAAGGACAAGGGTTGAAAAATTGTACATGACCGAAGTGCACTACTTTGCACTCCATACCTCTGCTCCTGAGCAATATGAGAAGCTCATCTTCCTAGATTAAATAAGAACAGTCCTCTGATGTCTCCATGTAAAATTTTATACTGATCGGACTATAGAGTTAGAAAGGGTTGATAGCTTCCAAAATATTTAATTCTGCCCCACTAGGGATACAATCGATACATCGATGATTAGAAAACATCAATGTATTGTTCTTAGAAATATCGACATCGTTCATTTAATCGTTCGTTTATATACATTTTTTGTATAAAGCTTTTTTCCATATGTAATTTTTTTTAATTAAAACTATAAAAAAAGTTTAGTTATATATGTATAGGGCAAATAAAAAAGATGATTCTTGATGTTCGCACATGGTGGAAATCGTGCTACATTCTACAACGCAGAGTGGTGTCAAAGTTTCCAAATATGATCCGATTTCAATGAATTTGGACATGTTGTAAAGCTTATTCAGAGACAAAGAATATACACTTTGTTTCATTAAATCCCTAATATTTTCAGAGATAGTTCTAATTTTGGTTTTTGACCGAGATTTTGTTCCTGATTTCGTAAATATCTTTAATAGCATAGCCGAAATTTTCAACCTTTATAATCCTTAATCTTACGAATTTTTCTATTTTTCCGTTCGCGTACTTTTTTGGACAATAGAATTTTTTGAGAGTAAATTTTTCTGTTTACTCAGTAATTACTCATTTACTGCATTTTACTGTAAAAGTAAACGAACGGACGTAATATTACATAGTTTGAATTGAAGGGCTTAGTGCAATAGCTCGGAAAGCCACATTAAATCGAAAATTGTTTTTAAGAGCTCATTTCCTTGCTAGATACCATAGCTTTGCATCCTAGAAAAATTTTTGGATAGATTCTAGTGTTTTTCAACTAATTATGCTGTGTATTTAAAGTATCAAATTCCAAAAACCATACAATTTTAAATTTTGCTTAAAATTAAAAGGCGATTTATTTATTTATCGAGTTATTGCACTAAGCCTCTCAATTATTTTACTATATTCACCCGTATTATGTATGTCTAAGGCCCAAATTTACACTCATTTGTTAGTTATTAGTAAACTAAAATGATAACTATTGTTGAACTAAAGCTTTATATTCACAGTGTTTAGTTTAGCTAATAATTTTAATATGAGTAAAGAATGGTAACCCTATAAAATATCAATAAACAAGCAAAAATAAAGAAATAAAGAATACTTCACATCTTCAGGCGGCAATTTAAGCATTTTAAACCCACAAAGCTAATGGGCCAAATATTATTTTTTCGCTCCCAAAAGTATGCCTATATGCATATAATAATTTCCAAGGCATGGTGTAATAAGTATACAGGCTCAACAAATACAAAAAAAAACTAGATATTACTTCTCAAAAAATACATGTGCTGGATGTGGCTTATGTGCAAAACTACCAGAGCAAAAAATAATCTGCTGACGTTACGCTACCACCTGTATACTTATTATACCATGTTCCAAAGCATTTAACTAATTGTTAACCAATGGCATTTGTCGGTTTAACTAATGGTAAACAAACAAGTGTGAATAAAATATCATTGGATAAACTATTGTCATTAGATAATTAATGACTGTGAATTTGGGCCTATATGAAATTTGTGACTACGACAAATTGTCCTAGAATAAAGAAAACTTTTACATGTTTTCTTTATTCTATGACAATTTGTCGTAGTCATAAATTCGACTTCGACATAAATAGTACGGGTGATTATAAACATATAATATATCAAATAAATTTAATAATACTTAAAATACCCAGCAAAAAATATTATGTTTCAGGATATTTTGAAGCGCTTCCGAGGATGCTCAAAAAGAAGGCAGAGATCTATCAGTGTTTATAATTTTTAAATTACAAAGCTGGTCAGCATTTTACATTTATTCAACATAAACTCGAAAATAAACAAAATCATATTCAGTAGCAGCGTTGTCAACTCAGTGTTTTTCGCACCGTTTTTAGTGCTTTTTCAACTTTTCGACCCGAAAAATTTTGGAGTTAGTGCTCGGTGCTTTTTTAGTCTAGTTTTTGGTGCTTTTATTTTTTGACGGGGGCACTAAACCCAAAATTCAAAAATTAGTTTCTTTATCTAAAAAATATTTTTCAAGTGTAAAATTCTTTGCTAATGCAACTATTTCCTGAATATTTTTTTGTAGTCTTGCAGAATAATGAAAAAATTAGTCCGAGCAATCAGTGGTGCTTCATCTTTTGTCTTTTTTGTCAAACCCCATTAAAACTGTTTGTCGAACCCTATTAAAACCAATTTTTGTACGTATGTATTTCGTTTGCTTGGCAATTCAAGTTTCAAAAACTTTCCATTTTTACGAAATTTGACATATGTATATTCCACACTTACGTGCGCATCCCGTGGCCTAAAAACTAGCCCGATACTTTTTATGGTTTCTTTTTATAGTCGTCTAAGCTTGGGTATCTCGGCCATTTTTTTGAGAAATGTTCGTCATATTCAAGGATGAATAACTTTAGAGCGCGTCATCGGATATTAATAAATTTTGTCTCATTCGAAAGGTTTCAGTCTCCACCTAATAATTATTAATAATTAATTAAAAATGACATAGCTTCCCGCAGGAAAGTCCTCTAAAATGCCAAAGTGTTCTGAAAAATCTATTTGTAATTTTCTCTATTTTTTAACCAACATCAAAAAAGATGGAGGTTGTCCCCCATATTCATAAAAATTTATTGAAGTTACTGTTGGTTTACTGTACGAATTTTGTATGAGAAAACCGGGCTTACTGCACACATTAACTTTACTAATCATTTATGAATATGGTGTATTAATTCGCGTGCATTTTTATGTTTATATTGCCATAACTCTGTCATTTGTGAACCGATTTCTAAAGTTCTTTTTGTGTGTGAAAGGCTTCGCTTGCTGTTTGGTTCCACAATTTTTTCTCGAAAATCGGTGGCGAAATTCGCTCCCCCCAATCAAAGCTCTGCCATTTGTAAACCGTTTTTAAGGTCGTTGCATAATTTTTTTCCAAAAATTAGTGTTAAAATTTGCTCCACCAAGCATAAGCCTGTCATATGTGAACCCATTTTCAAAATTCTTTTTTTGAAAATTTGTAGGGCGTTCTGCCTTCCCCCGGAAATATTGATTATCGCATAATCCTCCATTTATGAACCAATTAAAAAAAAGTTTTTTTTTGTTTCAGTATATATTATCAACGAAAAAGAAAATAGTATTCATTTCTCTGTCTTTCTCATAGCTCGATCAAAAGTGTGTTAGTGAAAAACTGTGCGTGTGTTGCAACTTTCTTTCAATTACTTTCATGTGTAAATGCTAAGTAAAAGTCATGAACCTGTTGTAACTTTCTAACTTTTTGTCCGTTGTTAACAATTTTACTTTTTCTACGTTGGGAACAAATTTTGTTTAAGATATGAGTAAAAACAAACATTTAGAATTTCTTTTTTTTTTGCTTTAATGGAGCATTTCAAAATGGTGAATTTAAAAAAATACTCAAAAAATAAAATTTTTTCAAATATAAAGGCTTCTAACTCAGTGAATTTTTATCTGATCAATACAGTATAAATATGAACTCAGAGAGGAACAATATACATAGGTACATACCTAACTATGCAACAGTACAAAATTTGCTTAATTCAAGTAAATAGTAGGTACCTACTCAAGATTTTTTGGAAATAGCTTTATAAACTTCAAATATTTTGAAAACGCTTCTTAAGAGAAATAAATGAATGTCATATTTGTGTTCAGCAGCCCCAATTTAGCTGAAAAACATATAATTTTTGAGGCTAATTTTTTTATGGCATGAAGTTTTTTCATACTATGTAAGTACCATCTATACCTACATATAAGCATGTATGTATGTAGTATGTCAAACTTTGTTTATGTGCATATACATACTTATCTACATCCTCCCAACCCTGTTTAGTTCTTATCATGTTTAAATACATATGTACATTTTTTGTTCTTAACAAGAGCTAAACAGGTTTCTCTCTCACACCTCGAACATTTTGCAAATAAAAGCACAAACAACAAATAAAGTTCTTAAAACAACTGTAAAAAAACTAATCGCCATTCATTGATATGTGTACGAGAGTGAACGTGTGTGATGTGTGTTTTCCACTGTATGTGCTAAGCATTCGCCATTTTTTACGCAACTTTTGTATCCATACATACATATGTATGTAAATACAACATACATAAGTATTTCGAGATAGAATTTTTTAGCAAAGCTTTATTCTTTCTGCATGTAGAATTTTTATTAGAATTTCGCGGTAAACAAATTTATTTACAAAATAGAATCGACGATAACGAGTAGAATTTGCCAAAAATGTGAATTTTTTCGTTTAGCAAAGTGGCAAAGCTAAATAATAAAAGATTGCGTCATTTTGTTTATTGTTAAATTTGTTTTTATGTTATTCTTTAACTTTTTTTATATTTGGCTGTTTTTCCCCAAGAGTGGCTGTACTTTAGACAAATTCTGTAGTATACCTACCTAATATGTATGTAAGTATGTACATATGTACATATGTACTTATTTGTTTTCTATTTATTTATTTTTTCTCTCAGTAGGTATTTTGCTGGGAATTTTAAATAGTGTTTCTAATTCTGTTCTCTGTTGCGACTAAAAGCTTTTTTAGCTTGGACACTTGCTAGAATTTTTGCGACTTCTGTTTTTGCAAAGATGTGCTGAAAATTTTGCAAATTGGTTGTGCGCAAAATTATTTTTAAGCTTGGCAGTGCTTCGTATTAGTTTTTTGCAAGCTTTGCAAATTTTTTGGAGAAACCATTTAGTAGAAAATTTAATTTGCTGGCATTGCCAATTTGATGATTTTTGCAACCGGAAAGCTTTATGCGATCCCACAGATAATTTGTCTCCAAGTTGCACACACTTAAGGGCCCCATACACGACTCCTGTATGCACGCGCATTCAAGTGTTGACACTAGTGCTTTGGTAGTGTATGAGGATTTGGTGTGATAGTACGCTTTGCTGTAGCGATGTCAAACAGAGTTTGATATTTTGCTAATGGTACCAGTTGGTGGTATTGTGTATGGTGAAATTAGCTCAGTTGAGAAAAGTTGTCAAAGAGTAAACGTCGGGATTAAACACGTTAACCTGAATAAATTAGTCATAAATTAAGAAATAATTTAAGAAAACTGCGACTTTAGCTCGCACACGAAGGGTTCCGTACGAATACACATATGTATATCCCTTTTCATTTTGTATTTTTTTTTTTGTTTTAACGTTTTTTCCCCTTTCTGACGATATACTTAGTTTTAACTATTTATTGTAGTTTTGACGCTTTTTGTCACTTTTGGCGCTTTTTGGTATTTTTTTTAGTTTTATCGATTTTTTTTGTTTTGACACTTATTTTCGTTTTAGAGAATTTGTCGGTTTTATTTTGTTTTGCGCTTATTTCATTTTGGTGATTTTATCCATTTTTGGCATTTTTTCGTTTTTTACGATATTTTTAGTTTTAGCGATTTTTGTGTTTTAGTGCTTTTTTCGTTTTGACGACTTTTTCGGTTTTTGGCGTTTTCTTAGTTTTTTGGCGATCTTTTTGATTTTGGTGCTTTTTTTCAATTAAGCGCTTTTTTCAAAGAAAATCCTCATTAAAAATTTTTATTTTTTTTATTTTTAAGTTTGAACGATAAAATAGTTCATGAAATTTTTTTGCGTAAAACTTTTTTTATGGTCAGGGAAGACATTTAGGTAGAAAAAGTGGTGTGAAATGATGATTCTTGTCAATTTTCTTTACACCATTTGCATCTCTATAGTTGCAAGAAGCAAATAAAAATGTTTCATGATATATTTGAACATGTAAATTTAGCCTATATTATTTACGCACTTTTATATTATGTATCAGGAGATCACTTTTATCACATATAAAGTGTTACGAAAGTTTACATACGGCTGAAAAATGTAAAGTTTTTTAACAAAAAACAAACACTATGTATGTCGCAAAATTTCGCAAGTTGGGCTTCCTACTGGTAAAGTTAATTAATTTCCCTGAATTCAATGGAGTTATCCGTTTTTCGAAGCAAAAGTTCGTTCGTATTACCATAATTTTTTTAATCTTTTAGGATGATTTTCAAATTTAAATTTAACTAATTTGATTATGTATGTACAACATTAAGAGATTCTATGACTTTTTTTCGCCAAAATTAAACATTATTTTAGGAAAAAATTTTTTTTTTTAAAAACTTTTTTGCCAAAAACGTTTTTTTTGGCGAGTAAACATTACAGTGCTATTTTGTTTTATGTAAGTTTAATAGAATTTCGGTGACTAAAACTCGAAAATTGTAAAGTTAGCATTCTAAAATTTTTTTTGCGAAATAAGTAAATTTTTCGAAAAAAAAAATATCACAGCGTCGTGTTATGTTGTGTTTGTTTAACCGATTTAAATTCAAAAATTTTTGCAAAATTACAAAAATATGGTTTTACAGTACCTTAACATATAAATTGTAAATCGCGAATGTCGCGAATACGAGCGCTAACTTCAATAAATTGAAATAAGCGCACTGGAATTATCTTTACCAGTAGGGGGCCCAGCTTGTTAAAGAAGAAAAGATGCAAATTCATGCTGAGTGCTATTAATATAAAATGCTTCTATCTTTTTGTCTATTTTTTATTTTAAAGTATTTAAAAGATCATGCGAACAAATAAAGAAACTTCTCCAAAACAAAAAGATTTATCCAAAAAGCAAAAACTGATCAAAAACAATAGTATAAAATAGTTTTGAAACCACTTGCTAAAAAAAATATTCTTAAAAAATATTAAGTTATTTCCAAAGTGAACCACATGAAATCAATAAGTCTACTATTTCGAACAAAATCTATTCTGGAGAAACATGCAGTCTACTTCTTTTTGTCGTAGTGGAGGAATTAGAGCCGTTAACAAGAAAAATATAGACATGAAGTTAATACTAAGCTCAAAATTTAGTTATATATATTTATATATATTTAGTTATATAGATCAAAGGAAAGAAACTTTTAAGGAATTTTCCCAAAAAACCCCATTGTATTTTTGAAATAACCCCAATGGAAACCCCAAACACCAAATGAAAATCTTCATCCTTTCTTGTGATGACAATTCCCCTAATTTGGGGTAAGAACCCCTAAGCTGGCAGCCCTGATCGTAAGTTTGCTGTTAAGTATGTACCTATCTATGTATGTAGGTCAGTGTTGCCAGTGAAATTTCGAGGAAGTAAGATTTTAGTTTCCAAAAAGATAAATTTTTTCCCAAAAAGATACATTTTGAAAAAAATGTGAAAATCCGTTTTTAACGTTTAAATTAGGGATGTAACGAATACCGATACCGATACCGATATATCGGCGATATTTCAGATTTTCCGATACATCGGTATCGGCGATATTTTACTGTCGATACGACGATACTTTTAAACATTTTTTCAGAGTTTTTTTCTGACAAATTATTTATTTTTTATTAATTTTACCATGAACTAAACTCATTTCCTTATTTTTTAAATCTTATCAATATCAATTTTAAAAATTAATAATATTTTATACTATTATTTTGTAAAAAAATTATTTATTTTTTGTTAATTTTACCATGAATTCAAATTCAGTTCGTTGTTTTTTAAATCTTATTCCAGCAAAAAAAGACACTCCAAAGTAGTCATGAAAATGTAGAATTCGCGATCCGGAAGTATTGCAAATTTGGATCATTTTTAATTAGTGTTACATATCCTTGCCATTGCAAGAAGTTCTGTTTTTCGATTACCAATCACCGAATTGGAAGCGATGCTCGGACAAATTTCTTTTTCGGTGTTCTATAATGATTTTTCCTCAAGAAAAAAGGATAAAAAATTACCCATTTTCACAATTTTTTTAATGCGAGTATGGCGAGAATTTTTTAAAATTATAAAGGAATTTAAATTTTTTTCTTGCTTTTCTACTAATTACACTATGCGATAAATAAAGACTTTTGGAAAAACACAAGAACTGGACAGTACAGGTTCGATTGTCCTACAATGGCGTAGTAAAACCCTTTACTCAGTTTGGCGAATTTGGTGACCAATTTTTTTTATGGACCTCCAAATTTTCTAAAAATCAGTGGGGCCTCAAAAAACGGTGTCATCAGTATTTGGCCAACAGCTAATTCAAACTTTATAATACCGCTTAACTGTATATGACAATAATGTAGCTAAGAGTCTGTTTAACAGATTTTTTTTAACATTTCATGGCAAAAAAAAAATTTTTCGTTAACTTTTTGTTCTCAAAATTAAGGAAAAAATGTTTTTTCACTTTTTTCAGAATAATTTACAGGGACTTGTAATTTTTAACTAACAATATTTGGCAAACTTATAGTTACGGTAGAGCTGAACCACTTTTGTGAACATATCAATACAATCTGCACGTATCTAGGCACTCTAATAGCTCACACAGACCACTTTTTATCTTAAAAATTTCAGTTTTTCACTATTTTTTTATGCAAAAAAAAATTTTTTTTTTGAAAACAGTTATTCAAGTGCATACTTCTTTGTTGTGTTTCACTAAGATTTTGTGCCCAGAAAAATAATATGTTCCTGTACTTTTTTTGAAAAAAAAGTTATTTTATTCACTTTTTTCAGTATAACTTGTAGGGATTCCAAGTTTTTCATTACCATTATTTGGCAAAACAACAACAAACAATAAAAAATAGTAAATACTAAAATCAGCAACATAAAAAGTGGAACAATAACAAGGAAAGCAAAAAAAATGCAATAAAAATATAGCCTAACTCGTAAAAAACGAAAACTTTTAAGGTAGAAATTAGTTTTTCTGGGCTGTTTAGGGTGCCCAGATAAATTCAGATTGTATTGACATGTTTACAAAAGTTGTTCAGCTTTACCGTAGCTATAACTTTGCCAAATATTGTTAATAAAAAATTACGAGTCCCTGTAAGTTATTCTGGAAAAAGTGAAAAAAAATGTTTTCCCTTAATTTTTCAAAAAAGGTGCACAAAAAATTTTTTTGGCATAAAATGGTAATAAAATCTGTTTAGCGAACTCTTAGCTACATTATTGCCATATATAGTTAAGCCGTATCATCGAGTTTGAATTTTCTGTTGGCCAAAAGTTGATGACACCTTTTTTTGAGGGCCCGCTGATTTTCCAAAACTTTGGAGGTGCATAAAACGAAATTGGTCACCAAATTCGCCAAGCTAAGTATAGGGTTTTACTACCCCGTGGTAGTACAATCGAATCTATACTGTCAAGTCCGTTTGTTTTTTGGACTGTTGCACTGTGTTATCTGCATATTTTTAATATAGATTTTTTGGAAGCAAAGAAAATGTAGGTCCTTAAAAAATACTCGCAATTTTTTATACTGGGTTAATATCAATTTTAAATATTAATAATCTCTTACACTGTAATTTTGTATAATAAAAAAATTGCACTTGAGTTTTGTTAATCTAAGCTTTAAGTCAATTTCAATATTCGTATCGGTATCGGAATCGGTATCGGCGATATTTATTTTTAAGTATCGGTATCGGTATCGGATCGGCAAAACGGCGTATCGTTACATCCCTAGTTTAAATATCGACCCCTTAGCGCCAAATGATCGTAAGAAACAAAAATTTAATTTTTCAGGAGGAGGGTTTTTTATTGTATTTAAACATGATTTACATATATTAATAAACTGTCGCTGACGTTAAAATTTTTAGCCTGTATTTCAAAAGTTATCAAAAATTTTTATATTTTTACGATTTTAAACTATGGGTATCCTCATAAAATTTTGATTTCAATAAAAAAAAAGTTTGTTTTTTACAAAATGTCACTTACGATCATTTCGCGCAAAGAGGTTGATATATTAACATAACATTTTTATTTCATATTTAATGAATATTGTAAAGAAAATGATATCATATAAAATCATTTTTATATTTATTTAAGTCATAAATATTAGGTACGTAATTTTTAAAAAAATACAGTAACCAAACTTTAAAATGGATGCTGTCAAAACAAATTCATATTTGTAAAAATTAATATACGAATAAAGGCGTTTTTTAGTATTCATAACGAAATGATAACTTTAAAAAACTTTGTGAGAGACGGAAGGTTTAATATTTTATTTCTGTACAGTTTGCGTACACATTCAAAAGATACGAAAAATGTCAGGATTATACATGGTACCTAAAGTCATCAAAAGATACGAAAAATGTATCTTTCGTATTATAATGGCATCACTGATGTAGGTGTTTCTTGTTAAGTATGCTGCTTGTTGTTAAGTACATATGTATGTATTTTTTATATGCATTTAATATATAATAATTTTAACTATTTGGCTATCAAGTATGTTGGCAGTACTTTTTTCAAATTACAGATTAATTGTCAAAATAAAACATTTATTTAACAAATAATTATTTAGAAACTAATTTATTATTGAGCAAACAGTTAATTGGAAAAAATTGTATAGCAGTATTTTTTCTGTGCACTAGTACTTGTAACTATCGATGATAATTCATACTAGAATAGAGAAATACTAAAATGAAGCTTAACACAAGACAAAGAAAAAACTGAATATCTATAACTATCAAATGAAATACAGCTCTAAGAGTGACAGTATGCATTGATTAAAACTAGAATGATATTCAGCACTTGACTGCAAACACCCGGCTTTGGTCGAGTGGTCTAAGCGGTAAAGAACTTTGATGAGATTAGCGGGGGCTATCTACATGCTTCACATTTAGCTCTAAATAAAAATATACTATAATTGAAAAATTAAATTAAAACCAAACTCAAGCCAAAAATAATTAAAATTTATTTGGTTATAAATTTTTTATAAAAATAAAGTAGTAGTTTCATAGTTTATTTCATTAGCTACCAATTGGTGTTATTATTAACATATATTGAAAAACTATTAAGATATGCATATACTTACCGACGTGACATATTGAAAAATGGGATTTTTTCATTTTTATTTTTGTCACCTCAATTTGACATGCGATAGCTTCGCTAATTGAACTCAGAATAACAAAAACAAAATTTGTTGGCAAGCCACAAATGTTTTGCATTAAATAATGTTTTTCTCTTGTACTTTTGCTATGTGGTTTTTATTTATTCGTCTAAAGCTGTGTTCTCACTATGTGTATTTGCCATATGGAATGTCACATTTTCCCATGGTAAATTTGTACATATAGTCTGAACCGCTTCAAACAATAGCCTGTGTTATTTCTCTGTGTACAGTACACATGATTTAGAACGAGTTCTATTTTAAAGTGACAAAGCATCTGACATCAGCTGGTTTTTAATAAAGCAATTGTTTGCGGACGGGAAAACGAAATAAATTAATTATTAAATTAATAAAGTATTAAATTAAATAAAATAAGTGTAAAATTAAATAAAAGAAGTATATATAACAATAAAATATGTATAACCACTCGGCTGTTTTATGATTGTTTTGCTTTATAGGTTATGTCAAATGTACGTAACATACCAACAGGTGAACACAAAAATTATAAACCGTATGTAAACCGCAAATTTTGACATACACATGAAATCACATGTTTATAAAAAAGTGACATTCCATAAGACAAATACACATAGTGAGAACACAGCTTAAATTTAACAGCATGTTTGGCATTACCACATGGTGATTAATCGTAGGTGATATCGGGTTAGGTCGAACAAAGTTGAAAAAGAAATTTTTATGCATCCTTGTGTATAAACTGAAGAAAAATATAAGTTTTGAGGAGCTCAAAACAATTGCAAAATTTCGGATTGCAGCTTAAAAATGCTCCGTTTGTCAGCTGCTAACTATGCAAGAAAATTTTTAACGTCAAGGAAAGGGATCGTAAATCATACAAACAATACTGAAGAAGTTCAGATGATTTAGTTAAAAAAATATTGAGAAGGATCTTTTTAAATTGTCTATGATCTTGTCAGGAATTGAACATAAGTTCCCCATACAATAGAACAGCAGATTATCCGCTAACCTATGTGAGCGTTAAAACACTTTTAGTTCGCGGATTCTATATTCCCCAGTCTAAAGTAAGTTTATGGAATTTTACTGTAAATGTAAAATCCTCCAAAACACGATGATAAATATTTTAGAGCGACAGTATGTACCTGACACAAAAATCTTTTCAGACATATCGAAATCAAACAAATTATTAAATTAAAAATGAGATTTTGAACAAAAATAAAAGTTTTCGAATGAAAAACTCTAATTTCTTAATTATATTTTTCGGGATCCCAGTTCGGGACCTCGGGATTCTATTTTTAAATCCCGAAACCCGGGATTTTCAAAAATCAGTCCCGATTGGCATCTCTAATTCTAGTACAACGATTGAACAAATTTTTACATGCTACTAAAGTCTGAAGTCTTACTGCCAAACCTAAATAAGAGCGGCAAGCGTCGCGTTAGCAACAGGTAACGTATTTACAATACATTCTACAAAAAAAGAAAAAAAATTCACTCTGAACGTTCTGAAAAACATACCCTGCTGCTAATGCCACACTTGCCGCTCTTATTTATGTATGGCCGTTAACTTTTCACTTATACCGATTCTATATCATAACCAAAAAACCGTTTTTGGTACGAAATTTAGAAATATTTTCCACTCCACAGTGCAAATGCCGACTAGGCACAATACTTTTACTCTGCAATGCCAGTATTTTTCTTCTCAAAAAAGGAAATAATGTCCATCGACATTACTTCCATGAACGTTATTGCATGCCACCGTGTGACGTGACTAGGTATTTCACACTCACTTGAGTGTGCACAAGTGTGAGAAAACAAGAAACAAAATACAAGTTTTATGCGTGCTGATGGAAACCTTTAATTCTTCTCAATAACGTAAGTATGTATTTACAATTTACTTATAAATAATCGCATAAAATCAACCATAAAATAAATATTGAAATACGTAAACACATGAAGTAAAATATATAGCAAAAAGAAAATACAACACTTTTGGAAAAACGAAAACCACAATTTGAGGCAAAACGTATTCATGTAATAATCAGCCGATCATACATTCTGTCACTTGCGTTCCTACATATGATTTTGAAAGACACAATAAGCTACAAAGAAAACAAAACGGAAAATATATTGACAAAAATCCAATAAAACCACAAAAGGATCAGGACTTAAAATAAATAACATAAATTATCCAAAAGAAAAGAGAACTTAAAAACAAACCAAGCTAAATTTAAAATCCACACAATGCAGCAAAATATAAACAGGAGCTAAAGAAGGACAAACAAGTATAAGAAAAAAAAAAAACAACTAGAAATAAGAAGAGATCTGTATAGTAGAAATAAGGTGTCGTTAAGACGTTGGTGTCAACTTGTCTCCTTTTCAGTTCTGTGTATGAATAATGCATTTTCTAAACAAAAGTCATGGGAAAAGTCACTTAAGACTTTCTTACAGCAACTGTTGCATATAATCCCTCTCTGTGCCTTTACGACGACATAATGGGGGAAACCAGCGAATTATTTTCTCACGTGATTATGAAAAACAACGACGATGAAGAGAACAAAACCCACGCAAAATCCTTACAACCATCAGCCATCATCAGCTGTTGTATTGTTTGTATCCCTTTTTCATTCCCTATTTCTTTTAAAAGTCACCAGTATTTGTGCACAATTTTTTTTTGCTTTTAAAGGAAATCAAATCTAAAAAATTAATACAACAACAAAAACTGCTGGTTTTTCTTTTATTATACAATTGTAGCATGTTGCATTGCAACACCATCATGTTTTTTTAAGGATTCAGTGTTTCTTTATTCCATTTATTTTTTACATAAAACAATCGTGTGACTTTTTGTTGGTTGTCTAATCAAAAAGTTATATGTGAAAGAGTGTAATAAAAGAAAATACTTTATTTTCCTCCACCAAAGATTCCCACACATCATATTTCTTTTATAAGTATATTTTGTTACATACTTATGTATATATTTTTGTGAATATTTCTGCGTGTTGCACGCATGCCCGGCGTATACAAGTTGTTTGCCAAGCGTTTATTGCCAGCAGCATATTACAATTTGTAATGAGCAAAGAAAGAAATTCATTTGTTTGAATAGACTGTAAGATTTTTTTTATCCCTAGTTTTTCTTGTTAATGTTTGTTAGTGCATGTGTATTTTCGTATCCATAAATACCCAAATGCATCGAACCTTTAATTTAATTAAAAATATATGTATCTATGTATGTATGTATATTTAATAAATTAAGGATAAGTATACTGTTGTGCTGCTATGATAGAACTCCCTTTAATTGAAGGTTAAGAAAGGATTCTTAGTGTATATAAACTATTTTGGTAATAAATTGACCATTTAAAAGTCTTACAAATATATAGACTTGATTATGAAAAGAAATTCGACTCGCCCCACGTTTTTATTTTAGCTTGATCAATGCCCTACATTGGTTAGGAGAGTGGTTTGGTGACTTTTACTACCAAATGATGTGACTACCAAATGTGGTGATTGGTACTACCAAATTCTTTTTAATTTTTAATTTAATCCTTCGATCAAATTATTTTTATTTAAGAAAGAAATTCTGAAGCATGTAGATATTAAACATTCAAAAAAAATTTGGCTGTGTGGGTAAAGGACTCTGATGAGTAGACTTGGTGGTCACGAAACAGCTGTCAGTTCAACCTTTTTTCTTTGAATGTCCAATATTGACATGCTTTAGGATTTCTTTCTTAAATAAAAATAATTTGATCGAAAGATTAATTTAAAATGAACTTAAGCCAAACTAATTAAATAACTTTTGATAAAAACCATACAGCTCGACTAAAAAATTCATAACTCAATTCTTAAATATTATTTTTATGGGCGTCGCACTGATCACTTTTCTAATCACAAAATTTTATTGTCACCAAAAGTAAAGCTGCTTACGAAATTTCACATCAATCGGTCAACAGGAGAGGTTAAAATTAATTATTAATTTTTATAGGCGTGGCGAAACCCACTTTTGTACCCACAAAATTTTATTGTCAGTAAAAATATGTATAGGTGTCTGCCGAATTTCAAATCAATCGGTCAACAGGAAGGGGCTAAAACTATATATGTATTACTTTTAATGTGCCCACTATTTTAATCAGAACATTGTATTGTCATCAAAAGCAAAGGCGATTACCAAATTTCAGATCAATCGGTCAAAAGGAAGGAGTAAAATTTCAATTACTACATTCGTTTAAAACACTAAACACATACACATAACCAGGCAAACTGGAAATATGCCCTAAAAAATGTGTTTTATGTGCATTAAATATGCACTAAAACCTTGAAAATATGCTCCCAAAGTGTAAAAAATATGCTTTTAAAACTTTAGTATTTCGTTTATAATTTATATGATATTCATATCTGATACCACGAATTATGCACATATATTGGTGGCATGCAATAATGCAAGAAGATAACGTCCACGGACATTATTTCTACTTCAAAAAGGAAATAATGTCCATGGGAATGTCGAATAGTGACTTCGCAGAGTAGAGGTTTTCTGCCTAGTCAAAAATCTGAACTCTGGGAAGCCACTATTCGACATACCCAGAGAAGAACACAATTAATTCCGTCTAAAGCCCAGCTATGCAGTCAATCTTTATCCTACAGTACTATTTGCATGAAATTTATTTGCATTTTTTATGGTCATTATTTGCTTTTCAACGGGGAAATAACATCCGTGGACACTGTTTCATTGGACGATATTGCATGCCACCTATATATTCTGAGTCGAGTTAAATATGCCAGTCTGTCCTTTCATCTGTCCGAATATAAAACGTTGGGCACCAAAAAAAAAACTTTGCTTATTAGTAGACAAAAAGGTATATGAGGATCTAAGTCATAACTACTTACAATTTGACTCGATAACTACTTACTTTTTTTTTGAGAAGTCAAAAAAATAAGGGGTACCCCTTAAAAATGTATTTACATTGTCACAGCAATCAACTAGTTATTATTTGGCTTATTTGAAGAAAAAATATAAGTAGTCAAATAATCAAACTAAAATTAAACAAACTTATACGCATTATGTTTTATTTACATATTTTCAATTTTATTTATTTTTTATTCTTATTTTTTTTGACCCAGCCTGGATACGAACCTGTGCAAGAACTTTACCCACTCAGCTATTGTTGACTTATAAGTTTAAGCGACAAAAATTAGTTTTCATATACAAACAGATGTTGACTCAAAAAGTGCTTGTTTACTTATTTTAATAATACATATGAGCAAATTGTAACTACTTTCAGATAATGATAACAATACGTACTAATTTGAAGCGTAGTAATAAGATAAATAATTACTACTTATTACTTTGTAACCCATTAATAAAGTACTACCGATTACATAAATGACAAAAGTTTTGCTGGGAATCATTAAGTATTGCATATTGGGAACACTATATCAGCGAGCGATAGTTAGTGTGCGTAATCGAGCAGAAAATTGGAGGTGTAAGAGCTTGGGAAAGGATCCCTCTCAGAAAGTAATCATTAATTATTGCATATTTGGAATACTATAGCCGTGAGCGTCTACAAACTTGGTGTGAATTCCTCCATAGTCAAAGTCCTTACCCTTGGAGTGAGTCATTTGGAAGGCAGTATGCGTAGTTAAGCACAAAACTAAGTGGATTAAAAGGACTTTCAAATATATGCACTAAAAAGTAAAAAATAAAAAAATTTAACCGACTTTAAAATAAATGTACTAAAAAGTAAATAAATAAAATATTATTATATTCTATAAGATTTTTGGGTAAAGGTTCATTGACGATTTGCATTAGCCACAATGAAATGCGCATAGGAACTAGCTAATACCCTTCCATATCAATTTCGATTTATTTAAAAAAAACTTTAATATTTTGCTAAAAAAGTAAAATATTAATTTAGGAAAAAGCACGTTCCAAAACTAAAATTCCATGTGGAATTCAAATGTGCGGAATTACGAAAGTATTGTTGTTATAAATAATAATTTGCAACAACAATGCTTTGCTTATTCCGCTGACAACTTTTGCATCTGACAATCGTGTGAACTGCCAATTTTTTTACTGACAATATTGTCAGATAAATTTATTGTCAGACAATTGTCTGCCAGATATGGCGATTTCTCGCCAAACATGGCGATTTTTCAACTTCTTTGGCGTCTAAATTTTTGATTTGGAGACATGGCGATTTTTCTGGCGATAAATAAATTTGTTGAAGATTTTTATGGCTATTTTTTTAAACAAAATTGAACATAAAAATGTTTGTAATTCAGGAAAATTTGTTTGATGAAGGAGTTGTTTCAAAAATAAATCCTACCAAAACTCGTCTGCTAGAATTTAACGCCCATGTTCTAAAAAACGCATATCGCTTAAAATTCGCGTTTTCGATTTGAAAACGCCAAGCTAGTATTCTGTAAAACGAAAACGCTAGAAATTTGGCGTTTTCAAACCGCTAGTGTATACAGAAGCGATCTGGTCCCATTTATTTAAACTGCACTTTAAAGAGAAAATAAAATGATGCACAATTTAAATTTAATATATTTTCTTTTTATTTGATGAAAAACTTTGTAACGTTTTTTCACGATTTTAATTAAAAACATGCAATTTAAAACTTTACTTTGTGTTTGTCAATTGTCTGTCTCAATAGTCCACTTATGAACTGGCGCTGATTGTAGCGCTTTTAAAGCCAGTATAGCAAACACGAACGTTGTAGGCATTTTAATTTAAAACTTATTTGTTTGTTTATGTTTTATGATAAAAGATATATTTTCATTGCTTGAACACAACTTCCGAAAACAGCAAAAGGCTATCAAATCGTACGGTTTTCAGAACGTGCTGAAATGCGTTTTGCGTTTTTCAAGCCGTAAGCGATTTGAAAACGCTACGCTTTCCAGAACATGGGCGTAAAACAATTTGATTTTGTTGATTTTTCTTATATTAATTATTGTCATTAATGCGTTTTGAATTTGGATGAGAACAATTTACAAGAAATATTTCTATTTCTACTTTTGGCGATTTTCTGCTAAATTTTTATACGATTAATTTATAAAAATTTTTTATTAAAAAAAGTGTTATATAAAATCAAATTTATTATTAAATATATTAAGAAAAACCACATAAAATTGATTTTGGCGATTTTTGAAATCAATTTGGCGAAATAGGTGGTAAAAAATCGGACAACCCTGATATACATTTCTTCCAAAAATTAAGCAGTTGCACGCCGAATGCTAACATTACTAGTCGTTTTTCAGTTAAACAATTTTAGCTCAAAAATTCTCTGACTTTATCGCCTGAGGTACTATGCGCTTAAGGTACTAAGTTAGCTTTACAAAAATGTATTAAATTTAAACCAACGAAATTCTTTCACAATATTAATAAAATTTTCACTGGATTTGTGAAATTGTCATTGGATTAATGAAAAATCTAATGAAATTGCTTCATTTGTTTTATGAAGCAAAATTCTTTTAGTGTGCGTCTTATGCCAAACCGATTGCTCTAAAAAAAATTTTTTTATCAATATTTATGAAACAAAATTAAAAAAAATCGCCATATAGCTAGGGGTTACCCTAATGTACATATATCGATTTTTTTCTTACCGTACCTCCAAGTCCAAAACGTTTTTTTAATGATGAATTCAAGTTTTATATAAACTTATCATCTCTCTTAGATCAGGAACTGAAGCAAGTTTAAATCGTCCATTACACTCATGTATTCGTTTTTCGTAATCAAAGCATAGTTTATGGACAGGTAGCAGATAGGTTATAATTTCTGTACCGCTATACAATTTTCAACTACATCACAACATATCTAGCGGGGGTCCCGGTGAAACCTAAATAATGAAAAGAATGAAGTAAAGAAAAGAAAAAACTTAATAGTATAGAAAACTTCTAATTAATAAACAAATAAAATTTATTCATATATTTTAACTTTATGTTCGTAAAATATTTGAGTCTTTACGACAAATACTCAAAATCTTGTAATAAACTTCACTTTTTGAATTCTACTAAGAATTATTTTTCAAACACAGCACGTTTTAATTCAATTGTAGGGAATCCAATACAATTAAATTTTATATTTAATTGACATAAGTCCCCTTCAACTAATTATTACAAGAATCACGTGTTTTAAAATCATTGAAGATATATACTTATGTATTTATTTGGGAAAATTATAATGAATTCATGTGCAAGATTTGTACGCACGCATGATCTGAATTAAAAATTATAAAGTTAAAAAAAAAACAAATAAAATAAAACACCAACTTACTGAACAATTAAACAATAGCTGACATTAAAGGTCAAATCTTTTACTTCAACTCTCTGGATGAATTGCATTTAAAAATCAACATATTCAAGGTAAATTCCACTGTAGAGAAAATATGTTTAAAAAAGTCATAAAACACATCTTCTAACAATTGCTTTGAGGTTATTAAAGAAAAAAGAAAATAACACAAAACAGGAAAGTGAAAGGTAATCAAATTATACCAAAAACAAATTAAATACTTGTATGCATTTAATTGTTATTAAATAATACCAAAATTAAATATTGTGTAATAAATAGCTTAAATTACGTTGACGCGATCGATGTGTATCTGTTATAATCAATTTTCCATATAAAAACTTTTTCCAAGTATTATGATCACTTTTAAACTTTGCATGACTGTAATAAATATGTACATTCACAAAACTTTTTTTGATGTGACAAACAATCAACAACAGATTTGAAAAATATTTTGAACTGAAAATTATACATTTTAGCGCGAATTTCCTTGTCAGAAATACATATCGTGTGAAAACACTTCAATAATGATTAAATGTTCATTAGAACATTTTTTGTTTGGACAAGTCTCTTATAAAATAATAAGAAAAATGTTTAAAGGTTTGCAATGCTTACAAAAAATTTAAGATTTGTACTTATGAGTTTAGTTGTTAATCCATCTCTAATCAACTAAGAAAAAGAGTAAAATGGACCTCACCCTCTCTGATTTTAATGAAACTCGGTATGGAATTTGCCTAAGATAACCAAAACACGGATGTAAAATGGCTTCTAGGTCGCTTAGCTATGGATATATTATCTAAAGAATAAATCCAAAATATTTGACTTTACTTATATAACTACAAATATCTCAAGACATGTTTGAGTTACAGAGGTCAGTAATAAATCATTTGAAAGGTAATAAGATCCTCTCCATAATGAGGCAATTAAAATCTTTTCGGGCCACATAAAAAAAATTAAAAATAAATTGTATAACCGAAAATAAAAATCGCTATATCATAAAAAATATGCTAATAACTTAAAAAAACATCTTTCTTATTTCCATCAGTACAAATGCTTATATTCGCTTTTTTATTTTAACATGGAAATGAGATATTTTATCGCGGTAAAAAGTATCCTAAGTAGGGATGTAACGATACGCCGTTTTGCCGATCCGATACCGATTCCGATACTTAAAAATAAATATCGCCGATACCGATTCCGATACCGATACGAATATTGAAATTGAGTTCAAGTTTAGAAAAACAAAACTCAAGAAGGGCAACGTTTTTACTATGCAACATTACAGTGTAAGAGATTATTAATATATATAATAGATATTAATACAGTATATAAAATTGGAACTAATTTTTAAGGAACTACATTTTCATTGCTTTCAAAGAATCTATATTAAAAATATGTAGATAATTAGTAGAAAAGCCAGTACAAATATTTAATTACTTTATAATTTTAAAAAATACTCGCCATGTTTTTTAAAAAATCGATTTTTTAAAGGACATTTATCAACTAATATTCTTCTAAATAACTTATTAGCTTAATTATTAAAAGTCTACTAAAAGTTTATATTTATTCACTTAAATTTACATGAAAACACAGTTTTGTGTTTAAATTCGCATAAAAAGAAATAAGTTCTGAAAATGGGTAATTTTTCATCCTTTTTTAACCGACTTCCAAAAAGAAGAAGGTTATCAATTCGTGTGTGTTTTTTTTTTACTTTTTTATTTTTGTACACGCATAACTCTGTCATTTGTGAAGCGATTTTAAAAATTCTTTTTTTGCTGGAAAGGGTTTGACAAAAACTGGTCCCAATTTTTTTTTGTCGAAAATCGGAGAAGCAAGTTTGCTCCCCCTCCCCACCAATTCATAACTATGTCATTTGTGAACAGCTTTTCAAAATTCTTGTGTTGTTTGCAAGGGTTCGCTAGTAGTTTGGCCCCATAATTCTTTTCGAAAATGGGAGGGGGAACCATGTATAACTTTGTCATTGGGACCGATTATCAAAATTGTTTTTTTAATTGAAAGGGTTTGACTACAGTTTTTTTCGAAAATCAGTTGTGAAATTTGCTGCAAACCCCCCTTCAGGTTGGTACCATAATTGTTCTCCAAAATCTGTGCGGGATTTCCCCTTCCACCAGAAATATTGATTATCGCATAGCTCCTCCATTTATGGGCCGAATTCCAAAATTTATTTTTTGTTTGGAATGGTTTGCCTAGAGTTTGGTCGCATAATTTTTCTACGAAAATCTGTGGGGCAAGTCTTCCACGCCTCCACCCAAAATATTTATTAGAGCACAATTCCTCCATTGGCTTACCGATTTTCAAAATTTTTTATATGGAAGGCCATCAAGTATATTACTCTTTATACTGAAGTCGGCTTTTTTTTCCAGAATTATTTGAGGAATCATTATAGAACACCGAAAAAGAAATTTGTCCTAACATCACTTCAAATTCGGTGATTGGTAATGGAAAAAGAGAACTTCTTGCAATGACAAGCAAATGTGAAACTAATTAGAAATTATCCAAATTCGCAATATTTCCGGATCGCGACTGCTACATTTTCATGATTTCTTTATAATGTCTTTTTTTGCTGGGAATAAGATTTAAAAAACAACGAATTGAATTTGAGTTCATGGTAAAATTAACAATAAATAAATTATTGTTTTTGCAAAATAACAGCGTAAAATATTATTAGTTTTTAAAATTGATATTAATAAGATTTAAAAAATAACGAAATGAAATTAGTTCTTGGTAAAATTAACAAAAAAATAAATAATTTGTTTAATAAAAAAACTGAAAAAATTTTTTAAAGTATCGTCGTATCGACAGTAAAATATCGCCGATACCGATGTATCGGAAAATCTGAAGTATCGCCGATATATCGGTATCGGTATTCGTTACATCCCTAATCCTAAGTCTGAACCAGGACCTCAAAGTACCTCCGTACCATATTTCATAAAAATCCGTTAAAAGGTTTTTGCGTGATGCGTGTTCGGACAGACAGACAGATCGACAGACAGACAGACAAAAATGCAAAAAGAGTGTGTTTTGTGTTCAACATCAATACAGTTTTATTATATGTATAGATAGCCCTTTTAGTCCTAAAGTGGTAAAATTATTATATCCAAAGTTGTACATAAAAATTAGAAAAACTAACAGTATTTTGATGATTAAAATTACTTTTCTTAAAACAGCACAATTTTAAAATGTTTCTAAAAATATTTGTTTTTGTTTATTGTCGTGTCTACAAAGACTACTTAGGCCCAAAGTGGTAAAATTGTTATTACCAAAGTTATAGACAAAAATTAGAAAAATTTATCGAATTTTAAAAATTTAAATCGCTATATCTTTGAATAAGTTAGTGTGGTTAGTTGGGAATCCAGGAACCATGTGTAGATTAGTAGTTATTATTTCTGCGGTGTAGATAGATATGTATGTATGCAGATGAATATATGTACATATATATATATATATATATATATATATATATATATATATATATATATATATATATATATATATATATATATATATATATATATATATATATATATATATATATATATATATATATATATATATATATATATATATATATATATATATATATATATATATATATATATATATATATATATATATATATATATATATATATATATATATATATATATATATATATATATATATATATATATATATATATATATATATATATATATATATATATATATATATATATATATATATATATATATATATATATATATATATATATAATATATATACCAATCAGAGGAAGGAGGGTGATGTCAGGAATGATGTACGGATACATGTAATGGAAATAAACGTATGAAGTTAAGTGACTTCATGCAACTTTACGATGCTCACGCAGTTGGGCAATTATAAACGAAATTAGTTTCCAGCAAATAAATAAACGAAAATAACGATTAATTTGCAGTCCAATTACATACAATGTAATTATAAAATTAGAAAATGGTATATTTTATATTACAATAGAAAATTGTATATGTGAAGCGCAAAATAGAAAGGGACCTAAGGGTAAAAACCGGTTTTGTTCAGGAGAGCCATTTTAAAGATTTAAATACGTGTATCTTCAGGGTTGTCAGATATGGCGATTTCTCGCCAAACGTGGCGATTTTTCAACTTGTTTGGCGTCTAAATTTTTGATTTGGCGACATGGCGATTTTTCCGGCGATAAATAAATTTGTTGGCGAAAAAATAGTCATAAATTTTTTTAAACAAAATTGAACTTAAAAATATGTGTAATTCTGGAAAATTTATTTGTTGAAGGAGAATTTTCAAAAATAGATCCCACCAAAACTCGTCTGCAAGAATTTAAAACAATGTGATTTCGATGATTTTTCTCATATTAATTATAGTCATTAATTAATGGTTCTGAATTTGGATAAGAAAATTTTACAGGAAATAATTTTTGGCGATTTTATTCCTAATTTTGGCGATTTTCTGCTAAGTTTTTATACAATTATTTTATAAAAATTTATATTTAAAAAAATATTATATAAAAACAAATTTATTATCAAATATATATTAAGAAAAACTACATAAAATAGATTTTGGCGACTTTTGGCGATTTTAAAAATCAATTTGGCGAAATAGGTCGCAAAAATCTGACAGCACTGTGTATCTTTGGTGTACCATCACTGAGCGTGTTGGTATTGGTCTCATTTGAAAGCGACACATCTCCTGACGTCAGGAACGTGTTGGCCAAGCTTGAAAACGCGCGTAGGTCGTCCCTACCTCTTGTTTTGTGTAGTTGGTTTTTACTGTTTTCTACCTAGCGCGCTGTTTCCATGAGTTTGATGTCAATTTTGCTCGCGTTTTTTCGAATCCAGGTTTATTTTCTGAAATTATTAATTGTGAATTATAATAAATACTCATTTATAATTCTTTTAAATCGTGAATGTCACTCTGTTAGTACGAAAATTTTTTCACATAACCTTATTATGTTATTCGCGAAAATAATTTAAAACTAATAACATTCTTACTGACTGTTTTAGGATGAAATGGTGGACGAATTCGAAGAAGTAGATTTACGTTATCGCTTAGAATCGTCGACTTCAATTTCATAAAACGCGCATATCTCTTGGAGGGAACACTTTTGGGGCATGGGATCGGTCTCATTCGATGCTCAGATGTTGTCCACATCAAAAAAGAGTGAAAATTGATTTTTTTACACACATGTATTTTGTTGGTAGAAATAACTTCGAAATATGTCAAATTCATTATCTGTGAGTCGCACACATTCATAAGCGCTCTCAAATTTACTAACACATGCCCATTGTTTATAGAAAACCCTCAGACATGTGTCAAAATCTATTGTCTGTGTGACGCACACATTCTCAAATTTACTAAAACAGCTGTTCTTGTAGTGGTACCTATTCAATCTACCTTGATTGTCAGTAAAAAATTGGCAGCTCACACGATTATCAGATGCAAAAATTGTCAAATATGTTGTTACGTATTGACATACTCAAAGCATTTAACAGAAATTAACAATTATTTATCGTCTCTGCTTGTGTTAACTTTAGAAAGTGAAAATATAAATTATTATTATACATAAAGAAGCAATTACAACTATTTTAGCTGCATGGTTTCTTTTATGTTCATTTTCCCTAAATAAATGTGTGCAGTGTTGACAATAGAAATGTCTCTGACAATGACGCCATTGTCCGATGCAGAAACTTCGCACATCTAACAATTAAAAGGGTTTGACAATTATCTGGCAATATTCTGGCAATGGCAACGCAGTGTATTCACACGATTGTCAGATATCTGACAATTTTTTGTCAGGTGGTAGTCTTGGACTGACAATGCTTTTTCTGTCAACGTTGTCAGATAAAAATGGTCAGTTCACACGGTTATAAGAAATTTTTAGCACATTTTACTGACAATATTTTAAGATCTGCCAATCGTCTGTACATAGCTTTACATACATACACATATACATTTTATCCGCGCAGGGTTAGCAGCATCTGTATATACTTTAAATAAATTCAATATTTCAATGATTCTTAAACCATAGTCAAATTTAAAGGAATAAATTCATCTTTAAGTAAAAGATACAATATTTCATGTTCAAGGGAAAATACAAATATTAATTTTATGTTAATAAATGATATATATAAAGCCTCTAAGAAATGACAATCTTTATGCTACAATCTTAATAAATTAAGTAAAGTGCGACTTTGGCTCGCACACGAAGGGTTCCGTACGAATACACATATATCCCTTTCCGTGTTTGCCCTTTTTTCATTTTGGAAATTTTTCCGTTTAGCTTTTTTGTTCAATGAAGTCTATTTGCTGATAGTTAAGCATTGTATATATGCATTTCATTGGCGCTTCTGTGAAAATTTCAGGTCCGTAGCTCTTACGGTTCCCGAGAAAACACCCTGTAACAGACAGACAGACAGAGGGACATAATAAGATATTTATGTTTTGGTTCACTTTCATGTCTACAGAGTACTTAACCCAAAAGTGGTAAAATTATTATATACAAAGTTATAGACAAAATTGTAGAAAAAGATCGAAAATTTGACAGTCTTCAATTACAGTAGCTTTCACTAAAAATGAAGCTTAAAATAAAAGTGGCTTATAAGCTAATTATGGATTGTGAGGCCAAAACTGAAACTCATTTATTTTTCTTAGGAACTGTTTTCGAGATATCCGCTAAAAACGTGATTTTTCAATTAATCGAATTTTTCACGCGTATCTCGAAAACGGTTCGTAGGAAAATGAAACGAATTTCAGTTTGGGTTTTAGCGATCCATATTTAGCTTAGAAACAATTTTTATTTTAAGCTTCATTTTTTTTGCAAGCTACTTCAATTGAGACTCTGTTAGTTGCTTTAACTCTTTCTAAATTTTTGCCCATAGCTAGAGCTATAATTTTAAAAATTTTGGGGCTAAGAAGTCCCAGTAGACATGAAACTGACCCATAACATATATTTTTTCAAAAATTTTGGAATTGAGTTTCTTAAGATATAGTGACTCAAGTTTTTGTTTGTTTTTTTCTTGGACCAGCACTCAGGTGATGACCCCTACTCATGCAATGCATTGTGTTGCAACTAGGAAAATTGGTTGTGGGAAGGAGTATAAAGGGAGTAGTATTTGTGGACGTTTGATTTGAGTCTTCCAACATTGGAACAGATAGGAAAGACCTCTGCAGGGAGCTTATTCCACATACGAACAGTTCGGCCAAAGAGCGAGTTCGCTCTATAATACGTAGTGCGATTCCCTGGAGTATCGACCACAAATGGATGTGCCCTTAATGAAGAACATGTTGTTTGTAAAAAAAAAGCGGGTTTCGGGAACCAGTTCCCTGATTTCATCAGAGCACATACCATTATAGTAGCGATAAAACAGCGAAACGCACCCCACTTTGCGTTGATGCTCAAGCGTGTCAATAGAGGGCGCTATCCTACTATCACCGATGAGCATATTCGCCCTCCCCTGCACGCGGTCGAGTAACTTCAAAATAGACTGAAGCACCGGGCCATACATGAGAGTTGAATTCCATTTTCGGTCGGATATAGGTGGTATAAATAGTAAGGGGATCAGATGGAGTGAAGTATATCTTACACCGTCTTAAGAAACCATGGCACTTGAATGCTTCTTTTCAGACTTGAAAAATGTGATCAGTCCATCGAACGTCACACTGGATTTGCATACCAAGAACAAAAGAGCTTCTGATTCCCTAATACTTATGCCACCGATAATTACAGATTGAGCAGCATGTTCGGTTGTATGTCTGTGAGTAAGAATACATCATTGGGTCTTACAAGGATTGAAATTGACCCTATTCACACTACCCCATTCATGCCCCTAATCTCCAACAGACTTGGCCTATTGCTGAATGAATATGAATGGCAAATGCTGCTGTCGTCTGCAAAAGAGTATAAAGGATTGGAAGTTTGACAGAGAAGGACATTAAGAAAAATAAAAAATAGGGTAGGAGAAAGAACAGAGCCTTGTTACCCCTGAATTAATCTTGAACACGTTTGATGAGATCCCATCTATGACAACCCGTATAGTGCGATCTGTCAGAAAGCTCGATATAAGTCGAGAGAAGTCATCATCAACACCAAAATCAACAAGTTTTGACCCATGTCATAGTCTATCAAACGCCTTAGATATATCTAAAGCCACCTTCGCCAAAATGGTGTATGGAGTGACACCATTTTTCCGATAGGAATGCCAGTAAGGCACCCGCAGAGCGTCCTCTACGGAAGCCATACTGACGGTCGCTGAGTAAGCTGTTGGACTCCAGATACCTCACAAGGTAGAAATTTACCATACTTTCCATCACTTGGAACATATTGCGATTGTGCGGTAATTTTCAGGGCTAACGCAACATTTTTCCCATACTCACACTACCGAAAAAAAATTAACAATTCATTTAGCAATGCTTTTGAAGCTGAAGAAAATGTTTCAAAAGGAAAATTAAAAAAAAAGTATTTCATAACAAACTAAAGAAGTTAGAATTAAAATCCAAGCAATGAGAATTTTCACAAAAGGAAATGCGCAGAAAAAATAAACATAAAGCAGTCATAAAAATGTGAGGTAAAATACTATACAAACTACAAATACTATACAAACACAATTTTTTTGTTGATGTAGGGCCAATACAAACAAAACAACATATGAAAAAATTAAAAAGGAAACGGCGAAGAAAAGAAAATATTCATATAAAAAACCATGGATCGTGATTGTTGGCAGCATAGACAAGGTAATAGCAAGAACATAAAACCTGCAACTGGTTGACCCTTTTCTATCAAACGTTTGCATTTAACAGACACACTGTAATTAAGTTGGAAAATATGCAGCCATTCAACTCTAACAACCAGCCATATTGAATTTGTAATTTTGTTAATGTTGTGTATCTGTGTTGGATCATTTTAGCCGTGACTTTTTTCTGCTACATGCATAGATCGTTCATTATTTTTTTCTCTTGTTGAAGTTTAAAAAAAAGCACTTTTCGGTTGATTTGGTTGTGTGCATTTTAAATGATGATGGCGGTCAAAATCTTTTTGGCGTCATTCTGCGTGAGGGTCTGAAAAAATTTTAAAATACATAAGTACATATAAAAACACACGGGGCAATAATCTGTGGCAGTGAGCTTGGTTTTTGTGTGTATATGGGTCTGTTCCTACAAAGTTAAAGGCATAAATTGATTGCATTTGAAATAAAAAAAACAAAAATATGCCTAGCAAAACGAATACGCGCAAACATGTCACAGAGGAGGGAAATGATTAAATCATTAACTTGCAACTGCTAAACTATGGGTACCCCGGAAGGCTAGTTAATTGTGCAAGTGATTACGCAGTGCAACACGAAAAAATATAACCATATACGGACACCACTATGTGATAAAAGACAAAAAAAAAATAGACCCATGTCTCGCAGTTTTGCCCCAAGTCATGCACTCTATTTTATGGGCCCCCAAAGATTTGGGGCCTCGGTCTCATTTTTGCAGAAAACTGATCATTTTCTCAGGCTTATATCTTGCAAACCGTTCGGAATTTCGATTTACTCTATAAAGCAAAGTTGTAATTCTTGTCATAAAGAACAAAAATTGTGAACATATAAAATCAAAAGAACTTCATCTTCAAGATCAAAAGCGCAAAAAACTTTCAAAATTCGATTTTCCACTTTTGCGGCTATCTAAGCGCTACCTTAACGGTGTTAAGAATCATTCATAAAAAGCTTATATGTTCCAAAAAGTTGTTTATTGAGATATTAGGTACATTTTCGTTTTTGATTATTTTCTTGAATTCTGATCGGTTTGCTACTAATAAACCTAAACAGGGGAAAAAGGTAAAAAAACGAATTTTTAAAGTTTTTTTGCGATCTTTAGTAAGGATAAAGTTTAATTAGGCTCAAATACAAAGGTATTTAAGGTAAATACAAAGATTTGTGCGTTTCTTGGTTTCATGTTTCAGTTGATCACGAATAGATTTACTTACGATCCTCATATTTAATTCCGTTCTTATTGACCTACGCTATTAGACAATTTTTTGTTGAGCAGTTCATCATATACTCAAAAACACTTTTGTAGAAAATTAGGTCGATAATAGTAGGCAACATTTTACTCACTATTATCGACCTAAAATTAGACACGCATTCTTTTTGTTGATTTTTGAACAAAATATGTTTACTTAAAACAAATAATAAATTAGCGGCGAAGCAGTTTAGCTGCCTGAAGCATCGAACCGCGACCTCTTGGCTGATAGTCTGGCGTATCTACCTATCAGCCATAGGCATATTATACTTCTTCTGCCATTTCATCCACTTGAACTAAATACAGTCTAAAACATTACTTAAAATTTAGGACCTTATATTGTCTAAATTTGTGTTGAAAATTTCTCGTTGTCTAAAATTGCATCGATTTTGTAGGTATTTGCAATAAAAAAACATAATTTGTTTAATTTGACTTCACATACATATTTACTTGAAGTGGATAAAATGGCAGAAAAAGTATAACAAGCCTACTGCTGATAGGTAGATATGCCAGACTATTAGCCAAGAGGTCGCTGTTCGATGCTGCTGGCAGCCAACCGCTTCGCCTTTAATTTTTTATTTGTTTAAGTAAACATATTTTGTTCAAAACCTAACAAAAATAATGCGTGTCTAATTTTAGGTCGATAATAATGAGTAAAGTGTTGCCTGCTATTATCGACCTAATTTTCAACAAAAGTGTTTTAGAGTGTATGTTTGTTTAATTTGTGAAGTCAAATTAGACAAATTATGGTTTTTATAGCAAATATCTACAAAATCGATGCAATTTGGGACAACGAGAAATTTTCAACACAAATTTTGAAAATATATGGTGTTAAATTTTAAGTAATGTTTTAGAGTGTAGGCATTGAGCTCTGAATAACATTTCTTAGATGTTTATTCGATATTGCAATACAGGTTTTCCAGTTCTGCAAAAAACTTATTAAACAAGTTATTATATTAAAATATGTGTGTTAAGTTTTTTTTTAATTCTTAATAGTACTTCTATTTTACTATAAGATATCATATCAATTATTTCTTAAATAAAGTCTTATAAAACAATTTATTCTTTGAAGTTCTGCTTTTCTTCGTTGCATTAGCGTTTTTAAAAATTGTATAGAATTTAACGTGCGAGTGCGTCAATGGTTCATTAAAAAATGCCGTTTAAAAAAACTTACTTATAAATAAGAAACTAACGATAATGGCCTAAACTGGCTGAATTTCTTAGCCTTGCTTTGACTAGCTGCAAATGCTTAGACGGTACGAATAAACGAAGAGTTTTCTTGTTGGGTTACTTATGTCGCTTGATTGGCATTAAATGCGACTCGTTATTGTTATTGTTGTGTTTTCTATGGATTTTGTTTGTGTTACTTATTAGATTTTCTGGTACTTTCTTTTAATTTCAAAATTCCTTACTTAATTCTAAGATTTTTGTTGATCACGTATTTACGTGTATTTGAGTGCGTATGTTAACCGAATTTATACACAACAATCAAACAATTAACTTATGCATTTTGTTCTTCAAGAAAAAAATGCAAGTAATCTTTTTGTTTGCGTTTAAATTTTTTTCATAACATTATTTTTTTTAAACTCAAATCACGCACTTTCTTTGGAGCTCTGCGATTTTGTAGTATTTGTTTTTTAAGATTTTACGATAATTTCCGGTCGTTTAACTTCAATTTTAAATATTAAGTACTCGTGTAGACTTACTGAAGGAGCATTTTTTCGGCTGAGAATAAACTATGAATTCGACAATAACTTTATCTCTTTGATGTGTTTACTAAATAATTCAAGCTTACTTAAGCCCTGTACAAACGGTTGTCAGATCTTACAATATTGTCAGATCTGTCAATGTGCTGACGATGTACTGACAATAAAAAATTGTTAGTTCACACGGTTGTATCAAAGTTTATAGAAAAGCTTACAATTTATTGGCAGACATTTGTCTGACTTGTCCTTTAAATAACGAGACAGTATATAATACAGGTCTGTATTTGGGGCCATGCTGTTTTTTTAAATTTATTTTTGTTTTTGGAAATAAGTAGAAAATGGCAAATTTTAAGGTACGATTAGCTCTGAACTTTTCAGTATAAGCTTGTCACATTAGCTTATTTACCATTTCTTGCGGCCTTTCTCCAATTTTTTTTAATTTAACATCTCGTACCCTTCTTACGCTACTATCACTTTAATGTCAGATTAGTGAGTTGGGCAGGCGATTTCTGTAATACCGGGGCAGTAGGATCGTAGGTTTAGCCAGTTCAGGCAGATCGCATACATTATATATCGCATATGGGAATTTCCAAAGAAGGTCACCATTTTCGTAACGTCAGGCCAACAAGCAATTAAGCTTCTATTTTAAAGAAAAAGTAATTTTTGTTTATTTCTCTAATGTTTAATCAACTCGCGATTTATAACACTACTTAATGGGTGATCATTGTGAAAACTATCTTCAAGGAACTAACATCTGTATTGAAACTTCTCATCGAAACCTGGTGTTTCATCTATTTACTCTCCTCCGAGGTATTCTATTATAGAAAGTATATATAGTAGATTTTTTAATTCACTAGGCCAACGCTTTTTGACCGCCGGTGACTACAACGCTAAGCACGCATTCTGGGGATCTCGCCTCATCACACCAAAGCGTCGTTTTGTTCGACACAATTTCTATAATGCGTTTGAAAGCTTCCAGATGTTATTGACTTCGGAGTAGTTAAGGGTGTGCCCAGCGAAATGATCCAAGTTAAACCATCTTTAGATTTGTCTTCAGACCACTCATCTACTATTGTCATTAGATATTCAGATACAACTTCATCACCCACTTGTGATTTAACGATGACGACCACATGTATTAATTGATAGGAAATACAAAATATATATGAGTACTCATTGCGCAGAATATATTCCATTAAAAACGCCTGCTAACATAGATGACTCTATTAGAAACCTTAAGCAAGCTGCTCTAAATGCTACTACTACTACAAATCTTCAGGTGAGATATAATACAATATATTCAGCAGATGTAGAACATCTTTTATCTGCAAAAAGAAGAGATCGTAGAGAATGACAACGGTACAGATCCCCTCAGCTAAAATCTACGCCGAAGGAATGTACTAAACAGCTTAAAATTCTACTAAAATATCAAGAAACCGCTTCTCTTCAAAAATTTCTGAATGGGTTCGACTCAACACCTCGAACAGGCTATTCGCTACGGGGAGAAGCCCGAGGCCTCAAAAGACCAGTGATATATGAGCCTCCATTGCGAGGTTCGAATGAAGACTGGGCAAGTACTGACGGTGAAAAATGTACTCTCTTTGTAAGTCATTTGCCGAAAATATCTAGTACAAATATGTTTTATACTATAGTTGAGCTGGCACCAGTCCCCGCTATACTAGATGTTACCTTGAGGTTCAATATTGGTGAGACTGAATGCTATATTTTGGGCTTAAATTCGAAAAAAGCTGCCTTGAAAAGCTACCTATGGGTAAGCTAACACCCATACTGAATGGTGCTTAGAAAAACCTTCGAGGAAAAGAAATATTGTTCTGGGCTCTTCATCGATGTTTCTCAGGCATTTGATAAAGTATAACACGAAGGTTTAATACACAAACTAAAGCAAAACCTACCCGCAAACACCCTTAAGCTTTTAGAAAGCTATTTAATTGAGTGAAAATTTGTTGTTAAGGGGGTATATTTCTAAGCCCTCCGTAACCGAGTGAAGCCGGAGCTCCTCAAGGCAGCATCCTCGGTCCTGTGTTATATCTGATATATGCCTCTGACTTGCCGGTAAGCAGTAAAATCCACATATCAACATTCGTGATGATACAGCTTTTCTAAGTGTTTACAAAACCCATCAAGAAACTTCCCACAAACTGCAAGAGTATATACCTCAGTTGCAAAAATACCTTGAATAATGGCAGATAAAAATTAGTGAACAAAAATGTTACTTTTACATTGTGCAGAGAAACATGCCCGCCTATACAAATCAATAATCAAACTATACCTCAACACACTGAAGTAAAATATCTCGCTGTTCATCTTGATCGTCGTCCAGCATGGAAGTCCCACATAAATGCAAAGGTGACCCAAATGAAATTAAAAGCAGCTCAAATTAATTGGCTCATTGGAAGGAGCTCTAAGCCTAGACTGTAAACTTCTTTTATACAACTCGATTCTACGAGTAAAACCAATATGGTCCTTGGTATCCAGTTATGGGCAACTGCATTATCATCAAATATGTAGAAATTTCAATAGCGACAAAATAAAATACTCCGTTGGTTTACAGCAGCCCCATGGTATGTCAGAAACAACCGAATTCATAAAGATTTAGAAGTACCGTTTGTTAAGACTGTGTTTTCTAAACATGTGACAAGATACATAAAAAACTTGAGTTGCACCCAAATCCTCTAGCCCGAAACATCATCAACTTTAGAGGCCACAATCGGCTGAGAAGAAGGGACACTCTTGCTCTCAGCCGAAGACGAGAGATATAAGACAACCAAAGAACCAACCGCTGAAACAAATATTTTTGTCTAGCTTTGGCTGGACTTAAAAACTAAAATTTTATAGTTAAGATGTGATTACTTATTGTTAGTTAAATTTTATTGAAGTTACAGTAAATAAATATAACCGTTAAAGAAATAACAAAAAAAATCTTCCGCCGGTTATAATGCAGGTTAGGCAGCAGATATTTGGAACGATTTTCCGCCATCCCATTTCAAATTTCGTTCCAAACTCAAGCAAAACCCAGAGGTTATTTATTTATCGAAGCCATTTTTTCACATACACAGAGAAGAAAATCCTTAAGCCCGCCGGGAGGCAATCTAAAAGAAAAATTCTTATTGAGCGATATTTTCGAAAGTTTTTCAGATCGAAACTCATGCCAAGCAAAAATATTTCGTCTGAACAAAATCATGGTCCTTGACTCGAAGGAAGTAAGGTCGAAGTGTATGCTTAAAAATCATTGCATTCAATATCACGATATCCGTGACCGTTAATACACCCAAAAATGTGTCGCAACCAGTGTTACCAATTAAGCACATTTAATGCTAGATCTAGCATTTTTCGAACTGGTTTTGCATTAAAAAAATGCTTTTAGCATTTTTTTGTATCATATTATCAGATTACCAATTTAAAAAATTTTTAATATTAGGGGAAAATATTGGAGAAATTGTTCAGAAGTACAGACAATAAGTGATTTAAATACATACATAGATCTAACAGACTTGTGTGTTTATTCTAAAGATGGTCTATCTCTTATTGTTGAATGCTAACATAAAATGTGTGTTAAGCCAAAATAGTCTGGCAAAAGCAGATTCATAGACAAACAGCCAATTATATTTTCTTTTAGCTATGAAAATATCTTTGGTTATAATAAAATTAACTTAATGTTTTGCTTTTGAATAAAGTGTTTTTTGTCGGTTTTAATACATATCCTTATTTTTTCAATTACATAATTAAAAGGTTGTTTTGCTTTCGTTCTATTATATATATATTTTTAACATATTTTTTGGCATATTTTTAGCATATTCTAGCATTTTTTTCATAAAGATCTAGCATTTTTTCCTCATCATATTTTGGCAACACTGGTCGCAATGTCAATGGACGTTATTTCAGTTTAGAAGGTGCCACAAAGTTGAGTTTTGTTTGAATATGGGCCGATTTTCTGTCATCCCACGTCAAACTTGGTTGATATCACTATGCTACAAATGAAGACTTTTGTAAAAACACATGGATTGGACAATACAGGTTCTTGAACTGCAAAGGGCAGGAAAACCCCATACTCAGTTTGGCAAATTTGGTGACCAATTTCTTTATGGGCCTCCGAATTTTCTGAAAATCAATGGGGCCTAAAAAAAGGTGTCATCAGTTTTTAGCCTAGACTTATTCCTACCGCTTAACGATTTATGGCAATAATGTAGCTAAGAGTTCGCTAAACATGTTCAGAGAATATTTTATTCGTGCACTTTTTTTAACAATATAGGAACATTTTTTTCTTACTTACAGGGACTCTTCACTTAGTGTAATAACCATGTAAGCCACTTCACTGAGTTTATGTTTTGCATACTAGAGATATTCTGAAAAAATTCAAATATTTTGCAAATATTTTTGCTGCGTATTTAAATCAGAAAATCGCGAAAACCATACAATTTTATATGTATATTTTTTAAAATTAAAAGTAGATTTTTCCCAACATATTTATATCGTGGTTTACGTGGTAGCTACTCAATATAAGTTCTTCAATTGTTAGCAATTTGCATTTATATAAATACACAGAAACAAAGTAGATAATAATTATGGTCAATAAAATAATGTTGTTGAAAAAAGGACTAGTTTCAATAACATTTGTCATTAACTTAATACAGTATTTATCAACTGGGGTATTTTTTATTTATATGTTTTTTAAAGTAAATTGTAAATACATTTTTTATCAAAATTCTCAGAAGTTTTAATAAAAAACTTACTTAAGTTTTAGATTAATTTTTTTTTGCAATTTTTGTTATTAATAAATATAGCGGATTTCTTTATCACAGGTAAATTGAAAAAAAATAATTGAATATCGAGATTTTTGTTATCAAAAACGGAACTTATTTTTTTCTATGTATGTACCATAAACATATATTATTTTCGTAGATTTTTTGTGTTTTTGTAACAGAATCTAAAACAGAATCTATTTTTACTCGGTTTCTTTTAATTTCTCTTAATTATTTTATTTTATTTTCTACGTTTTATTATATGTCTTGTAATTTTTTATAACGATTGTGGTACAAAGTCGAAAAGTTGTCACATAAACGTTAACTTTGAATCTTTGTTTTTGTAATGATCAACGAATTAGTAAGGCTAACGACATTGTTGTTGTAGCTGGTGTTATTGACTTCTACTTGCAAGTTGTTGTTGTTATTTTTTATTGCCACTTGATGCTGTGCCACTGTTATTCTATGGTGTGCCAGGGAAGTTGTCTTGTTGTGCATTTAATTATTCTCGTTTTTTGGAAACTTTATCTGCAGAGTACCGGGTTATTGAACTTGAAAGGGGAAATGTTCTCATTTCTCAGGCAATTCAAGAAACTTGCATTTACTATGTTCGATTATACATGTGTATTAGAATTTGTATTGGTTTGTGTGGTATGAAATGGGTTTGTGTTGCACTATTTGATCTATTCAGTTTTTTTTTGTAGAATATCAATACACATATGTATTCTCAGTACAAAATTTAGTTCTGCATAAAATAGTTATAGGTTCTAGTTTTATTATCATAGCAAGATCACCTCTGCACTGCTGAATGATCTACATTAGGATGTCCATTATTTTTTAAAGTGGGAATATTTTAGGTCTCACCCCCGCAAAAAGTGTAGGCTTGCTGCAAAAATTACTCTCAACAAATTTCACTTCCCTGGGACCACGTTTTCCCGTGCCAACTTGCTGTTGAAATTTGATTAAATTACATTTTTACGGCATAGCATGGTAACCCACAAGCCGAAAATATGACCAAATAATTAATATTTTTTTTTCTAAAAAGTTGTTGCCTGTAAAGTTTTCAACAGCTTCTGCCGCACCGGTTTTTTCTAAATCGTATATTTAACAAAATAAACATCAAATTATCGAAAAACCCCATACTATTAAAATAACGAAAAAAGCCCATAAATTTGGAAATTTCGGTCAACTTTTTCTTTCCGCAGGAATTGAAGTTGTTTCTTTAGTTATTTCGGCCGCGGAACGCGAATCTGAACTCCATTTTTCATCAGTTTTAGTTTTCGAGATATACCGTTATTTCAAAAATGAAGGCACTTAAGCGACATATGTTAGCATAACTGAAGAATGGTTTGACGTATTCAGTAAAAAAGAAAAACTAAAGCTCGACAACAAACGTATCTTTAAGTCTAGTAAACATTGTTTCGAAACCTGGCCATTAGTTTCAGAGATGTCGTAAAAATTTTAGCCTAAAAACTAAAAATTTCATAGAAAGACAGATGGTAGAAAATAAATGTTTCCGGATCGTTCTGATTTTTTTCTATTTGACACGTAACATATTAGGTGTAAGAAAACTGAAATCAAGACAAAATGAAAATGCACCGCTAGATCTCAATGATCGCTAAAAGTTGACATTTAAAACTCTTGAGAAACACAATTCCAAATCAAATTATTATTGCTACGTTGCAGCGGGCATAAAATCGGAACTACTGGACAGATTTGAAAAAAGTCTTCAGAATTTGAAAGGCTATTTGTTTTCTAATTGCACAGTGCCAATGAAAAAACTGTGTGGGAAAGGAATTCGTTGGAATAGAAGTAATAAATACAACCTTGTTCAGGCCAAGTATCTACTGTATGCCAAAACCCACAGTGTTCTCTTTATATTTTCAAAAAAAAAAAAAATCTTGGCCGAATGTGCCCCTCCCGGAAACAAATTAAAAAATGTTGCCACTTTCCAATTTTATGTTTATCAGAATAGCTTTGCTTTATAAAAAGGACGTTCCGTATATATCCTTATATATGCAATCTTCGCGAAACACCGAAGAAGAATTGCAATAATGTAAATTATGAAATTTAAAATTTACTTCTTGATCCAATAGTAACTTAAAAAAAATTTCATGAAAACCCTAACACAATTTGTCGTCTTCCAGTTTTATATCTCCTAAGTCATTTATTATGTATCCCAAATTTCAAGCAGGTAGCTTACTTTTTCGCGAGATTTAACACTTGTCTTTCTATATTGCTCATTCGACACAATGTGCAACGGTACCAGTTTTTGTCCAGTATCATGTAGCTTATTATTATTACACCAAACCAATTGAGCTCTTTTTAGTTGCAGTTGGTGCATAAGCTTTGATGTCACAATTTAGTGAGACAATTTTAAAAATTTTTTATGAAATTTTTAATGTTTAGGCTCAAATTTTTACGATATCTCTGAAACTAATGACCAGATTTTAAAGCAATGCTAGGCTTAATGCTATTGTCGAATTTTGGTTTTTCTTTTTTACTGAATAGGTTAAACCATTCTCGAGTTATGCTAATATATGCGGTGCAAGTGCCTTCATTTTCGAAATAATGGTATATCACGAAAACCAAAAGTGATAAAAAAAATCGCAATTCAGATTCGGGTTCAGCGACCGAAATAACTTAAGAAACAACTTCAATTTCTAGGGAACGATAAAGTTTACCGAAATTATAAATATATGGGCTTTTCTTGTTATTTTTATATTTATGGGCTTTTTCGATATTTTGCTCTTTATTTTGTTATATATACGATTTAGACAAAAGTCAGTAAAGCAAAAGCTGTTGAAAACTTTATAGAGAACAACTTTATAGATGAAAAATTTTCATGATGTCATATTTTTGGATCAAATTTCAGCCACAAGTCGGCACGGGAAGGCGTGTTCTCAAGAGCGTGAAATTTTTTGAGAGTCGTTCTTACATCAAGCCTCTACTTTTTGAGGGGTTGAGACTTGAACATTTTTATAAAAAAAAATTCTCCCATACAAATAACGGACACGCTAATCTACATACATATACCAAATAAAGTTTTTCATAACTTTAATATATATGTGCTAATCGAAATTTATAAGGTGGCTTATTTCAAGGGGCTCTTGGATTTTTTATTTCGAATTTAAATCGGTCGAATTAACAACACAACATAACACGACACTGTGATTTTTTTCGCTAAAAATCTACTTTTCTCGTAAAAGTGTTAGTATAATGTAACTTTAAATTTTTTTTAGTTTTAATCATTTAATTCTTTTAAATTTACATAAAACAAAATATCACTGTAATTTTTACTCTCGCAAAATCGTTTTATGAAATTTTATTCGAAAACAATTATTTTTCGAAAAAAAAAACAAATTTTAGTTTTTGCGACAAAGAAATAATAACTAAATATCTTAATGTTGTACATACACAGAAAAAGAAAGATTTGTAAATACAATTAATTTTTTTGTTACATATATCAGTTAAATAATTATTTATTTTGCACCAACAACGATTTTTGTAAATACAAATACGAAATTTTGTAAGTTAAACAAAAATCATCGAAATATTTTCACTTAAATATACCAACAAATAATTTGTTAAATAAATTTTTTTTTAACAATTATGTTTATTAGATTTCAAAATTATATCAATATCGAAAAAAGCCCATAACAAATAAAATTTCAAAATAATTACACTAATTTACAAATTTCGGTAAACTTTTTCCTTCGCTAGAACTAAAAGATGTTTCTTTAGTTATTTGGGCCGCTAAAAGCAAATCTGCACTTCAATTTTTTATTATCAGCTCTAGTTTTCGAGATATACCGTTATGTCGAAAATGAAGGTACATGCACGACATATGAGGCCATCAGCGCAAAAGTGGTGTAACCCGCATTTTTTGTTTGTTGCTGTTCTGGTGTTACATACATGTCAGAAATGTATGCAACACCATAACAGCAACAAACAAAATATATTATATGAGAATAACTGGAGAAGGGTTTGCCCTATTCAGTAAAAAAAGCAAATTTGACAAAAAAGCAGCACCGGCCCTAGCCTTGATCAGGTTAGAGCGAGATTGTCTTTCGGCGCCATTTGGTAGACGCTTTCACTTCAAGATGTTAGGCAACGTACTGCTTTTAGCACTTTGTGTAATGCCTAAAAACAGCGAATTTTTTAGCTCTTGTGCGAAAAATCACTTGAAATTTTTTTAATCTCATTATTTTAAATAATTATAATGAAACAAGTTTCACCTACCAATAAATGCCAATGCTTTTTTAATTATATGTAATTTTTATACTAATTATAATAAAAATAAAAGAGATTTATTTTTAATGTTATAACGTGCTTTTTCCCAAATTAATATTTTACTATTCAGTAAAATATTAAAGTTTTATTAAAATGTATTGAAATTGATTATGGATAATATTAATATTAATTTAATTCAATAATTACAAAAAAAAACTGTTTAATTAAAAAAGATTTATTTGTTGAGGGTTAAGCAATGTTTATATGCAATACATTGGTGCTTTACCATATCATCACCAGACTTCAACTATACTTTTGAAAAGTTTCAAACCTATTATATTGTGCACAGACTTTCAAAAATCATTAATAAAATAATATATAAGCACATAAGTTCTCTTGCTATAGCTTTGCATTCTAGGGAAGTTTTTGGATAAATTTTAGTATTTTGCAAATAATTATTCTGCGTATTTAAAATAGTAAACTCAAAAAACCACACAATTGTAAATTTTGTTTAAACTTGAAAGTCGATTTATTCAATATTTTATTTTTGTAGCTTACCGGGTTATTGCACTAATCCTTTCAATTAGGCAGTTTAATGAATCACCCCAATATATGGCTTTTAATGTTTCTAACTAATTTTCATATACATATTATAACTTGTCTTAATAAAAATCTACAAATGAGCTGGCATTTTTTCGCATTTGGTTTATTGGCACCCCTTGCCATCTGGCGCCTAGAGCGTCCGCTCCGCTCGTTCTACCCTTGGGCCGGTGCTGCAACAAATTTATGTTTAAGCCGAGCGAACATTGTTTCTAAATCTGCCAATTAGTTTTTGAGATATCGTATAAGTTTGAGCCTAAAAAATTAAAAATTTCATAAAAAAATTTTTAAACAGTCCTCTTACTAAATTGTAAATAAAATAAAAAGTTGTGCACAAATTTTAATTAAAAAGGAATTATCTCCTTGGGAGTATACATGATAATGAATAAAAAATGGGATCGTTGGTGTATTTCGATTTTTTTTTGGAATTTTTTTACTTGTCCGTCAAACAAAAATTAAAAAATATACACATACCAAGTCGACGCTTTGGCCTGCCTGAAAAAATCGTATTACGACATACGCGGTTGTTCATAAGAACCGCAGATTTAACACTGCTTTTTTATTTCGAGTCACTGTCAAATGCAACAAAATCAACACAAGTGTTAATGTTTATTGAAACGATACAAAAGTGTGTTTAATAAATTTTTATTAAAGAATGTAATTGTTAAAAAAATATATGGTAGGAAGAAAAAAAATTAACAATGAAATGAGTAAAGAGACATTTCTTTTTGTACTCACATAAGAGTATTTGCCAAAGTCCGAAAAAAGATATGCACGCAATAGAATTTCAAGTGTGCTAGAGATGACGTCATTTTGACAGGTATAATACGTTCACATAAAGTACACATTTTATGTTTTTTATTCTTAAAAAAAAATTCTCTAAAACAGCAAAAGAAGTTTTATTTTGACAAGTGTTAAGGAAAATTCTCTAAACATTTTTCTTCTTCAACTCATGTAAGAGAAAAAAATATCATGATTAATTTTGACAGTTGTCAATATGAACTGTTTGTGTCTTTGTTTGGAAGCAAATATTATATGAAAAATACAAAGATTGTTATAGAAGTTTCTTTGACTGTTCTTAATGACCATCATTAATTTCAAACATTTTGTTTAATTATATCAATTGTTTTGCAATAACCTATTTAAACTTCTTCTGTAAGAAAACAAGAAAAGAGTTTTGCTGCAACTTAAAAATAAAACAGTATTAGGTATCAAAATCATTTTATTGTTTTTAATAGATACACACGTACGGTACATTCATTTTGTAGCAAATAGTTTTCAAAATCTCTTAGATATTTTTATTGCTTTAAAATTTTATCGTTTCTATTTGCTGCTAATCAAGTTAATTTTTTCATTTACAACCTGACTCTTGAATAAAATTTTCTTTGCTTTTTTTAGTATTTCTCCATTTTAGAGTTTGGGTCGTTAACCTGCAAAAGATGCAGATACAAACAAAAAATATTCAAAAAGTATCTGAGTAACAAAAAATTCATGGTCACATAAGTGAAAGGCACACATGGATGAACATTATCAAAATAAATAGAAAGACAAAATCTTATTTTCTTATCGATATTTCAATGCAACAGTTGTTTAAAAGAGTTTAAATTGTAAGAAAATTATTTGAGTATACATATTGATAATTTTTATATGTTTAAATAAGGTTATTAATGTGTTGTTTTCACAATGCAAACAAGCATTGTTTACTCAGTCTTTTTTTTTGCGATTTCCATACAAATATTTTAGTCAAGCTTGTTTGCATTGTGGAAATAGCACATAAATGTTTCTTGAGTTTGTTAACTTAAAACATTCGTGCCAATTACTCTTTCCGAACCTAAGATTAATAGTCAAAGAGGAGGATGAGGGAAGTTTGCTGATCTTCATACATACCCAGTAAAAAAAGAAGTGGTGCAAGACTGCATAATTTCTAATGTTTTTTACATAGGCTTGTCATTGCAAGAAATTTTCTTTTTTAATGTCAATTCATTAGATCCGAAGTCACGTTCATGATGTTAAGACAATTGGAATAAATCACACATATCGCAAAAATTTTGAAAATTCGCAGAAACTCTTGGAAACAATCCCTAAAATTTATTAAAACTTGATAAAACTGTAAGGAAAGGCGATAACTCGGGAAAAATCGCGAATATTATGAAAATTTTGAATATTAAAGTGCCTTAGAAATGTAAGAAAATCCTAAAACGTTGGAAAATTACGCCTTCTGCGAAAAGAGCGTAAATTCGCGAAAAATTGCAACATATTTAAAAAGCCATACTTTTGATTAAAAATCGTTATAGCTGTACGGAATACCATAAACTCGGTAAAAATCGCGAAAATGGCGAAAATTCGCAATAACTTGCTAACAGCGCCATAATAGCAAACTCTAATATTGTTTAAAAATCGCCAAAACTTTAAAGAAGTTGAAAGCTTGCAAAAAGTCACTTTTATCGCGAGCATTGCATAAATTCGCGAGATGTTGCAAAATCGGAAACAAGCCCTAAAATTGATTAGAAATCATCAAAGCTTTTAAAATTAAAAAACTCGGAAAGAACGCGAAAAACATCGCCAGTTCGACAAAATTGCTAAATGCATTCAAGTAATTACTAACACTGTAAAATTAGATATATCGTGACGATAACTCCAAAAAAATTGCTAACATGCATCTGCATCAAATACTGAACTCCGTTATTGTTTACTGCATATGATCTTGCGTAAGTGCAATGCAAAGTATCGCAACATTTTTAATCCTCAAAAAAGGTACACAAAATTTGTACTTGAAACCTTATAGCAGAATTTAGCAAAACTGTGTAGGCTATGAAGAAATAGTTAAGATATTTTAGCAGAGTTTAGTGTTTAATACAAGTGGTTTTGCGAAAATAGAAATGCAAAAGACCAAACCTTTCTATAAAATACAATGAGCGGGGTCACGCCCATACGAAGTAAATACACATGCCTTTTCATATACTTCTACTCAACCGATTCCCATGAAACTTTCTACGCCTATTAAGCTTCTGCCTGAAGACTACATCATTATTAAAAATGTGGGCAGTGCCACGCCCATGCAAAGTAAATATTCTGTATTAACAACTTCTACTAAGCCGATTCGTATGAGACTTTGCATACACATTTAGTTATTGTTACAATACAACAGTATGGTCAGAAAAGTGAGCAATGCCACGCCTATGAAAAGTAAATGTTCATTTAAACTACCTCCATTTAACCGATTCTTATGAAACTTCGCACACAATTAGTTCTCGTGAAAGTACATCATTATGATAAAATTATGGATAGTGCCACGCCTATTTTGTAGTTGGTTTTTTTGCAAGAATTATCTTATAAAATTTCTGTAAATTTGTGCAATTAAAATTATTTAATTGATTTTTCGATTAAAATTTTTATGACAAATCAAATATAAGACAACTAATTGCGAAAAATAATGCATGTTAATCCAATAAGCATTTGTCGCAAATGAAATCTTATAACAAAATTAAAAATACGTGGTCCTGTTGTTTGATATGAAGTGAAATGTCGACATATTCGTTTTTTTTTTGTTCTGCCGATGTTCTCTCTCATGTATGTAAAATAATTATTTTATTTATACATAATTTGTGTCACAATATTTTTTGAATATAAAAAATTTGAATTACAACAAAAATGGAAAATTAAATCGATCGAAATTCATCACACTGTTGTCCATTTGAAAACTCGATTTACTTTTGAGATCGATCGAATTTCTTCACATACCTTTGCTCTTTATAGCACCCAATTTTCTTGAAAGAATTTAGTTTCACTCCCCTAGAAATTGTATATGGGTCATTCTCATTCCAAACGTCCATTTTATGTTCTTTTTTTTTGTTTTTTTTTAGCAATGTAACTAATATATATGTATATATGAGAAGATAGGATTTTTATTATAGTTTTCGCCTCATAGAATTATATTTTGCGATTTTTTAACACAAAAAATGAGTATAGGGTTTGAATTAGGGATGTAACCGATAATGATAGCGATCCCGATATATCTGAGATACTTCAAATTTTCCGATACATCGGTATCGGCGATATTTTGCTGTAGATACGACGATACTTTTAAAATGTTTTTCCGAGTTTTTTTTACAAATTATTTATTTTTTTGTTAATTTTACGATAAACTAAACTAATTTCGTTATTTTTGAAATCTTATTAATATCAATTTTAAAAATTAATAATATTTTACGCTGTTAATTTGTAAAAAAAATATTTATTTTTTTGTTATGAATTCAAATTCAATTCGTTGATTTTTAAATCTTATTCACAGCAAAATAAGACACTCCAAATAAGTCATGCATATGAAGAATTCGCGATCCGGAAGATCTCTTTTTCGATTACCAATCACCGAATTGGAAGCGAATTTCTTTTTCTGTGTTCTATAATGATTTTTCCTCAAGGATAAAGGATGAAAAATTACCCATTTTCACAACTTGTTTCTTTTTATGCTAATTTAAACACAAAACTGTGTTTTCATATAAATTTAAGTGAATAAATATAAACTTTTAATATTTCAACTATTAAGTTATTTAGAAGAATATTAGTTGAAAATCGGTATTTTTAAAGCATGGCGAGTATTTTTTTTTTATATTATAATGCAATTACGTATTTTTACTTGCTTTTCTACTAATTATCTGCATATTTTTAATATAGATTATTTGAAAGCAATAAAAATGCAGTTCCTTAAAAATTACTTCCAATTTTTTATACTGTGTTAATATCAATTTTAAATATTAACCTCTACACTTTAATTTTGTATAAATAAAAATTGCCCTTCTTGAGTTTTGTTAATCTAAACTTGAACTCAATTTCAATATTCGTATCGGTATCGGCGATATTTATGTTTAAGTATCGGTATCGGATCGGCAAAACGGCGTATCGTTAAGCCCTAGATTGAATGCACTATACACTTACCCCCATATTCATAGAAATTAAAATGAGTTTGAAATGTATTTTATGTCAAATTTTTCATACAAAATTTTCTTAAAATAAATTTCAAATACATATTGTTTATTTATGAATATGGGGGTTACTCTCTAAACACAAAAAATTATAATAGTCGCAGAACGAAATTAAAAGTTATGACCAATTTTTCCATTTTAAACCGGATTCACATGGAAAAAAAGTTTTTTTTGTTTTAAAATAATTTTTTACAAACATTTACACCAGTGTTGCCAGTGAAATTTCGAGAAAGATACATTTTAGTTTCCAAAAAGATACATTTTTTCCCAAAAAGATACGTTGTGAAAAATTTTTCAAAATCCGTTTTTAACGTTTAACATATCGACACCTTACCGCCAAATGAGCGTAAGCGACACATATTTAATTTTTCAGGAGGAGGGTTTTTTATTGTATTGAAACATGATTTATATTCATAAATTGTCGCTTACGATAAAATTTTATAGCCTGTATTTCAAAAGTTATCAACAATTTTGATATTTTAACGATTTTAAGCTATGGGTATCCTTATAAAATTTTGATTTCAATAATTTTTTTTTTACAAAATGTCGCTTACGATAATTTCGCTCAAAGGGGTTGATATATTAATATAACATTTTTATTTCATATTTAATGAATATTGTAAAGAAAATGATATGTATCATATAAATTCATTTTTATATTTATTTAAGTCATAAATATTAGGTATGTAATTTTTATAAATACAGTAAGCAAACTTTAAAATTAATTATATGTAACTATCATTGGATGTTGTCAAAACAAATTAATTTTTGTAAAAATTAATATACGACTAAAGGCGTTTTTTAGTATTCATAACGAAATGATAACTTTAAAAAACTTTGTCAGAGACGGAAAGTATAATATTTTATTTCTGTACATTTTGCGTACAGATTCAAAAGATACGAAAAATGTCAGGATTATACATGGTACCTAAAGTCATCAAAAGATACGAAAAATTTATCTTTCGTATCCTAATGGAATCACTGATTTACACAGAAGCAAAAAGGGTAACTCCTCTTTCAAATAAGACTTATTTTGATAAAATCGATCAACAGCGGCAAAAGTTATGCCAGTTAAAAAAAATATTTTTGTAGCAAAATATGACCTACCTAAAAAATAACAACCCACAGTGAGAAGGAAGCAAAATTTTTTCAAAGAAAACCAGAAATTTTTAAACAGAAAATGTTCTTTACATCGTTTCTACCCTTCAGCTGCCTACAAATTATAGATAAATTATATTAAAAAAATTTACGTAACGCTCAATACATTTTTATGCGATTTAAATGTTTTTTTGCAGAACACTTACTTTATTTTGAATTCAATAAAATTCATATATAATCTTCGATGTATTTTAACATAACCTCCTTAGGTATTCACAAAAAAATTAAAAATAATAATAAAATTAAAGAATTGTTACGGATCAGATAAATTATATTGACAATTTTGTAAAAAGCGTTACGAAGGGGGGGGGGGTGTTTAAAGCTCCGAAAATAGCGTTATGCAATATATGAATAGGCTCTAAATTACATATATATTATATTGCTCAAAAACGAACCAATACTAATTCAAATGAATCCCATTTTAAGAAAAATAATAATATAAATGATAGTTTGCATACAAAAATTTTACAACAATAATAAAATCACTATAATTGCAATTTTAAAAAGCCTGTCTTTTAACTTCTCTTGATAATGAATACTTGATAACCGTTATATATATTACCATTCCTTTCCTTCTTGTTATTAGCTTATTTTTGTATCACCCATGATATAAAAAAACAAGGTAGTTTCACTTAAGATTGTTTGCCAAGAATGGAGATTTTTGAAGTCTAGTTTATATGTAATTATTTAAAATAGCCTTGCCACACATGGAAAAAGGGAAAATATTCCTGGAAATTTTATGCAAGTATGTGTAGTATTAATTTTGTGATTGTGTACTCGAATTTTGTGCTGATTTCAAATAGAGTCGATGGAAATCTCTTAATCGTATATTGCAAAATTACAAAAATATAAAAAAAGCTAAAAATAGAAACAATCCCTAAAATTTATTAATCTTCTATTGCGAATATGTCGAAAATTTGTGAAAAATTTTACATACATTTTTACATACATACATACGGAAACAAGCTCCAAATTTGATTAAAATTGCTAAATTTGTCAAGAATACCAAAAACTCAACAAAATATTCGTTAATAATACAAATACTGCGGAAATAAAGAAAACGGAAAATTCCAAAAATCCACAAAAACTTTAAAAAGTGCAAGAACTTATATAACGAAAATGTCGAAAATTCGCAAAAATCGCAATATTGCCAACAAGCCCTAAAATTGATTAAAACTCGATAAAAATGTGACGAGTCAATATCTCGGGAAAAAACGAGAAGATTATGACTATTCCCTAAAATTTGCAAAATTTTTAAAGATTACAAAACGTAATAAAAACGTAAGAAAGGGAAATCTTGAAAAACTACTTTTGTCGTGCAAATAGCGAAAGTTTGCGAAAAATTGCAAAATTTTAAACAACCATAATTTTGATTAAATATTGCTTAAACCGTAAAGAACACCAAAAATTCGGTAAAAATCGGGAAAATGGCGAAAATTCCCAAAAAAAGTGCTAACAGCGGCATTATACCAAAAAAGAACGCGAAAAATTGCAATTTCACGAAAAATTGCTAAATGTATTGAACAAATTATTAAAACTGTGAAGAGCAACATAATCTCGTAAGATCAGATAGATCGCGAAAGTTGCGAAAATTCCTCAGAAATTGCTAACATCTCGGATATTGCAATTAGCTCTTCTATAGACTCCAAAAACTCATAACTCTGAACACAATTCTTATTTTCTTTTGAAAATTATTAACGTTTAATTTTTTTAATATTAAAAAAAATTGGATTTTGTAAAGCAAGAATGTTAGCACGATTTTTAGTTTAAACGTCAGATCTCCTTTCTTGTCAAATGATAATATGTCAGAAAAAAGAGAAAGTGGAACTACCTTATATACTTATACCATGGTATCACCTGTACTGCTCTCTACAACATATCAAACAAATCAACAAGATCGGCGAACTTTTTTAGGGTTCCGTACACCAAACGTGTAAAGGAACCTTATTGTTTTCGGTACGCTGTCCATCTGCCTGTCTGTCCGTCTGTCTGTCACAGGCTGTTTTCTCGAGAACCGTAAGAGCTACGGACCTGAAGTTTTCACAGAATATGTAGAGTTTTGGCCGCTACAACAACAAATATATGACAGTTAAAAACTAAATAAAATCGCCAAAACCGAAAAAATCGCCAGAACAGAAAAAAGTGTAAAAACCAAAACAATCGCTAAAACTAAAAAAACCACAAAAAACCGACAAAATCCCCAAAGCCGAAACTGAAAAAACGCCAAAACTGAATAAATCGCTAAAACTAAAAATATCGCCAAAAAGCGAAAAAAATGTTAAAACAAAAAAAACCCCAAAACCAAATAAACGCCAAAACTAAAAAAATCTAAAAAAACAAGAAACTAAAAAAAACGCCACAACTAAAGTAAATCGCTAAAACTAAAAATATCGTCAAAATGTAAAAAAACTTAAAAAAACGTTAAAACCAAAAATAAAATCGCCAAAAACAACGAAAAATACTTAAAAAATAAAAAAAAAATAAAATTAAACAAAAAAGCAAAAAAAACTGCAAAAATGAAAAAAGGGGAAAAAACGAAAGTGTATCGTACGGAACCCTTCGTGCGCGAGCCAAAGTCGCACTTTACTTAAATTCTCTTGACTTTTGGTCACCCAAAAGTACAAAATGTCACAGTGTGCAGTGTGGCGACTTCCAAAAACAATGTTGATCTGTTCTCCCGCGTAGGCTGAAAACTAAATTTATGTTAATTTTCCCATGTTGTTTGGAATATTGATCATGGCTTCTAATTGATTTGAATATAACGTTAAGTGACTTAGCCTATTTATGTAATCACTTTGGATTAAAAACGAAATTGGTTTGGAATAGTCAGATTAAAATAATAATACTAGTTTATTCGTTTATAGCTTGTATACAAATTATATAAATACAAATTTATTTTAGTTAAGCCCAATGAAAAAAGCGCTTCCAAAGAAGTTTATTAAGATCCTGAATTTGTAATCGGGAATAAATAAATAAATGTTAAGAAATTATTTATTAGGATATGGTATAAATGGTATTTGATCCCAATTATATCTTAATATATAAAAATTACCGAATCAACCGATTTGAGTGACACTTTGTAAGGGTATATGGTGGATTCTTGCTGGAGAGATTATATACTCTTCGATGCGATAGGTAGCGCTGTTGCCATGATATATAAATTTTTTAAATATTACTATTTTCTTAGGCGATTTATGGCAGGACAACGTCTGCAGAGCCTCTAGTACATATCGTCATAAAAAACATAATACTATGTAACTAAAATTTTTTTAATTTTACAGTCAGAAAAAGTTTATAAAATAGTACAAGTGATAGTAGTTACGTTGTTTTTTTATTATTCCGTCGCCGAGCATGACAGTAGAAGCCTAATGAATTGTAAGGACATACTTACAATAATTAATTAAAACCCCGATTTAAAAATTTTTTACACTTACGTGGTTTTACGTTTTATATGACAATATATTATACATTTTATGTACATACATATGTACCAATGTATGTCCATTATAACGGGTCGATTTCTAAGATAAAAAAACGACGAAATCGTATAGCAGAGAAATTTTCGCTAAGAAACAATAGGTCGGAGATCAATTCCGGATGTGGCTGACTGATAGCGGTGCTAGCCCGTTAGTTCTGAAGTCGCGGGTTCGATTCCTTCCATAGACCCTAGGTGTTTTCAGCAAACAATCTAAATAGCTTCGCGATTAGAATTAAAATTTTTTCTTCGGTGAACATGGACAAAAGAAAAAAAAAGTGAAGTTCTATGGAACCAGTTTTCGTTGCTCCTTCCTATTTTTATAAAATTTGATACGAATGACGAAGATCTGTTACACAATTATGTTTGTAATGTAAAAAGTTTATAAAATAGTACAAGTGATAGTAGCTACGTTGTTTTTTTATTATTCCGTCGCCGAGCATGACAGTAGAAGCCTAATGAATTGTAAGGACATACTTACAATAATTAATTAAAACCCCGATTTAAAAATTTTTTACACTTACGTGGTTTTACGTTTTATATGACAATATATTATACATTTTATGTACATACATATGTACCAATGTATGTCCATTATAACGGGTCGATTTCTAAGATAAAAAAACGACGAAATCGTATAGCAGAGAAATTTTCGCTAAGAAACAATAGGTCGGAGATCAATTCCGGATGTGGCTGACTGATAGCGGTGCTAGCCCGTTAGTTCTGAAGTCGCGGGTTCGATTCCTTCCATAGACCCTAGGTGTTTTCAGCAAACAATCTAAATAGCTTCGCGATTAGAATTAAAATTTTTTCTTCGGTGAACATGGACAAAAGAAAAAAAAAGTGAAGTTCTATGGAACCAGTTTTCGTTGCTCCTTCCTATTTTTATAAAATTTGATACGAATGACGAAGATCTGTTACACAATTATGTTTGTAATGTAAATGGATTAAAATGGCAGAGGCGCGAAATTCCAAATATCCCTAATATTTTCATTAAAAAAGCTGGTCTATTTCTAACTAAAAAAATAACAGTATTTTGATTTTGCTCCTTTCAACTTCTGACAGCGAATGCTTTATAAAATTTACACAATTTTTTTAAATAGTGCAATCAGCCCACCAAAAATGGCGTTGTACGAATAAGAATGTCAAAAAATATATGTATGTGTAGTAAGAGTATAAAAATTATTATGTGAACAAATCGTGTGAGTGTGTGTGCTTGACAAAAGCCAAAAATAAACTCTTGGTAGCATTCACTGATAAGAGGCACCGAATGGCTGCAATTTCAACTAAATCGAGTTTCAGCAAAAGTCAACAGGACCACTTGAGTTTTATTTTTAAAATTGTAAAATTTTTGTTCCTATATTGTCTGTCGTTGTCGTTTTAAAATGAGATTTGTAATTTTATGCCGCTTGATAAAACAAACATGTGAAATCGTATCCGGGCTAGTTGCTTTTTTTTTTTGCTGACTTAGACAACAAATGTTGTCGTCTGCATAACGACAGACAAGTCGTAACATAATCAAATAGAAAAAAGGAAAACAAAAAATAAACTAAAAGATACTGTTGAGTTATTGCTACATGTAGCTATTGTTGTTCTTATTGTTGGCATTATATCAGCCATTGCGCTTGCGTAAATGTAGTGCGCTATCAAGCGCATCCTGTGCTATACATTTCCTTTTAGCTGCGCCTGTTGTTCTTTCATTTTCTTAGTTTTGTTTGCATTATTCAGCCATTAAATGAATAAAATTCAACATGTAGATTTAGATACATAGTTGCTAGCTCTATTTAGTCACAGTCTTTTAATTTTCCTAACATTTTCATGAATGGCATTGCAATGTTTAATGTTCAACAGATGCTTAAATGTGGCATTTTTTCCTCAATTGCGAGTTTTTTTTTGTTTTACTTTTTAATTTAATTGGATGTCTTTTATGGGTACAGTTTCGTTCTTTTTTTAAATCAATTAAATCAAAAGGGGGCTGGTTTCTGATAATGAGTGTTGTAACAGTTGCTGAAACGTGTTGGAAATTTATGAAAAATTTAAGACAGACGTAAAAGAGAAATAATTTTTAGGATTTATTATTCCTTCTTATCTATTTCATTTTGGCTTCTGATTTTGATCTGCAATATATATACCTACATAAGCAAATATATAAATAAGTACACAGAGAAAACAGATTCATTGTGGCAACCGAATTTGCTAGGAAGCTATTTCTCTGCTACTTTTTCAAGCTTACCTGCAATTTACACATTTAATTCTTAAAGAATCTAAACCATCAAAAGTAATTTACCTGCCAAATAGCAACAAGCAAAAAAGGTTCTCATGCTGCCACAGGGGTTTTTTTCCAGTAAACTGTCAACCAGCGCTTTACAAATAGACCGTATCACGAATGGGAAACATTTATTTCTTATATCCGACACCTTGGTCCTTCAATAAGAGAAATTTTAAGACTTGAACTTCTACGAATGCGTTGATTTTGGGTTCACAATTGGCGGGCTTTTGTTTCCTTCTGAAAAGTATAGATTTTCAGATTCGATAGTTGGACATGGTAGGCACGATATCTCGTATATCTGGTCAGAGCTTTAAACCTTACAAAAAATTCATTTTAGTTACACTTTATGTTTCTAGAACATATTTCGTTGTAAACGTATTAACCAATACGTACCTTTTTTTAAATCAGAATAGCACCACCTTCACACAGCAGCATCTTTTCATTGGTAAACGTGATTTTTATAATATTTTTGGAATTTATAAAATTTTTAAGTAATTCTTTAAATTATTTATTTTGAATATATGTCATACGGATCTCAAATTGGTTGCCACTGTGACCAATTAGTTGCGATCATCGAAAATAGAGTAAAATTAAAAATAGTTTTAGTTGCTATCACCAATATGAAGTGCTGATATATGAATAGAGATAGTTCTGATTTCCAAACCTATAAATAAGTTTTAGTAACTCATAAACTGATTAGGATAATCAATATTTTGGCTGTAGGAAACTCGCTTCAGTTTTGAATGTGGAATTACAGCTGTATATAAAGATAATTTATTGCGTTTGTATATTTTTATTAATAAGGATGAAAACTTGATTATTAAAACCAATAAATAATAGCTGTAACCCTTTTCCAACCAATCTGTTTTCTCTGTGTGTGTATGTATGTATGTGTTTTTAAAGGCAGATTGAACTTAAAATAGTTCTTGAAAAGCAAACGATTCCAAAATAGAGAGAAATATAGAAGGACGGACATCACAAAAAAAACTACGAACGGTACCAAACTGGAAGACATTTCAAGAATGAGTTTTTTTATTCGTTTTATAAATGGCGGACTTCTGAGGGTACAAAATGTGAAAAAATATGGAAAACGGTTCATCGATAATTTCATTCCCAAATCCCTATAAATCTCTTAATCTTAATCTTAGTCTAAGTCATGCATAAAAAGAAACACACAAACAGCTTTGGTTGTAGGTATTGATAAAATGCACATCAAAAGCGAAAATAAAAATTTCGGCAAACTCAGCTTGAGTCGCAATAAAAAGTAATGCAAGAATTTATATGCAAAAATTCTTGTATTGTATTTCGCGATAAAAATTAGTTAAATAGCTGATGTTTCCTTGTAAAAGCATCCACCTTCATAAGAGGTAGAAATGAACAAGAACTCTGATAAGACGGTGTAGCGGCCTGTCGAAACCAGTTGTACTGATCCGTTCTGCTAATCTGATTTGAATATTCCAACACTCCACTCTTATAATATAATTCAAATAGTGAACTAAAAAGCAGAAATAATATAAAAAAATCAGACTTATTTATACACAGAAAAAAGTTTGAACATAAATAGTATGAAAAAAGTTAATAATTTATTGTTCATATATTTTAGTAATTTATAAATAAAATACAGGAATTTTTTCATTCCCAGTATGAGTTTAGCTTCCAATAAATAAATTTATGAAATCAAAGTTGCTTTGAAAAAAATGTTAAAGTTTTTTGTCACCAAATTCTAAAATGCTTTTCTATTTATATAGAGTAAAAATACAATTAATTCCAAATAGTCTGTTTGGCAGAAAGGAAAGGGTTGTGCCTAGTACAAGTTCAATACTGAATTTTTAAAAATAATTTTTAAAGAATTTCTGAATTAATTTATGTAAAAGTTTCTAGCTGAAATGAAAATAATTTGGAAAAAAATTATCATGTTAGATTCATAGCATTTATGAAAAAATTCCTTGGATATAAGTAATATTTTTTTCTGTGTACATATTCTTCAAAATTAAAATTACGTAAAAATAATTCTTAATCTACTTTTAAAAAAATTTTTGACAAAAAAGTGTCTCGAACATTTTAGCCGATTGCGATAAAATTTGCGACATTCGGCGCAGCTTTCCATGTCTTTAAAAGTGACGCAATTTGTCAACATAAACAATTTCATGGTACTTCGAACTCGAATGTTTTGAAGAAAATTCAAAACAGCAATAGCACTTAAAATTACTGATGTTTAAAAACGTATAACTTTGTGTTGGAATAGTATTTTCAATAATTTATTTTGGATTCTAAATATCAGATAATTAGCTTTATTTCTTATACTAAAGAGAACTACTCCAGCAATAGATAAGGCACTCTCATATACTCTCAAATTAAAAAAAGGAATTTAAATCTAGTATATGGTATCAGCGTTGTCAACTCAGTGCTTTTCGCACCGTTTTTAGTGCTTTTTCAACTCTTCGACACGAAAAATTTTGGAGTTAGTGCTCGGTGCTTTTTTAATATAATTTTTGGTGCTTTTATTTTGTGACGGTGGCAATAAATTCAAAAATTTATTTCTTTATCTAAAAAGTTTTTTTCAAGTGTAAAATCCTTTGTTAATGCAACTTTTTCCTAACCGTAGTTTTTGCAGTCATGCAGAAAAATTAGAAAAGTAGATTCGTCAAACCCATAAAAAAAGGAATTTCTGTGCGTATTTCGTTTGCTTAGCACGTCAGATTTCAAAAACTATCCGTTGCCAACGAAATTTGACACACATAAACATACATATGTATATTCTAATCTTACGGGAGCATCAAGTGGCGTAAGAACTCTTCCGATACTTTTTATGGTTTCTTTTTATAGCCGTCTAAACTTGGGCATCTCAGCAATTTTTTGAGAAATGTTCGTCATATTCAAGGTTGAATAACTTTAGAGCGCGTCATCGAACATTAATAAATTTGGTGCCATTCGAAAGGTTGCAGCCTAATCTTAATAAATAATTATTAAAAAGGACATAGCTTTCCGCTATAAGATCCTCTAAAATGCCAAAATATCCTGAAAAAGGTATTTGTAATTTTCTGTATTTTTTACAGAGTACAACTGACAGTCGTTATTGTACAAAGTCTTTAATTAGGGATGAAAACAGATTCAAAAGTTGCAATTTTTCTTTATGAAAACCCGATAATTTCTATAAACAACATGTAGCAATATCTATGATGATCATATATAATCAATTAATATCGGATATAATATATTAAGCTCTAAAAAATAGAAAACTACAAAAAGGCTGAAAAATTTTCATATTCAAGGTTGAATAACTTTAGAGCGCGTCATCGGACATTAATAAATTTGATGTCATTCGAAATGTTGCAGCCTAATCTTAATAAATAATTATTAAAAAGGACATAGCTTTCCGCTATAAGATCCTCTAAAATGCCAAAATATCCTGAAAAAGGTATTTGTAATTTTCTATATTTTTTACAGAGTACAACTGACAGGTCGTTATTGTACAAATTCTTTAATTAGGGATGAAAACAGATTCAAAAGTTGCAGTTTTTTTATGATACCCCGATCATTTCTATTAAAAAAATGTAGCAATAACTATGATGATCATGTATAATCAACTAATATCGGATATAATATATTAAGCTCTAAAAAATAGAAAACTACAAAAAGTCTGAAACATTTTTGTTTTTAGTGGATTTAATTTTTCTAAATTAATTTGTTTTAAATCGGTTCGATTTACAGAATAGGCAAGTATATAAAATTTTTTTAAAATAAAACTAGGAAATTAAAATTTAGTGCTTTTTTCAAGAATTACGCGTTTTTTTAACTTGTTTCAGTGCTTTTTGAAATCTAAAAGTTGACAACGCTGTATGGTATGCCATCCTGTCAGATCACGTCATGGGTAGTGAAAACTCGAGAAATTTGCAGCGAAAAGCTCGGATGTGTGGTTTATCAGTAGACGCATCAAAGGCCAATTTTGGCCATACTAATAACGGTAGGAGGTTTTTGGAAGACCCGAAATTGGCTTCTGATATAACATGAATTACTTATTAATAGACTTGGTCGGCTTATGTCAGCCAATCTTCAGAGGGTGACAAAGATCAGTTCTTAAAAATATATTTTGCGCCTTGTTTATTAATTGGCTTTATAAATGTATTTTTTCTTTAAATTTTATTCTTCAGAATAGTTATATAACATAAAATAATTTTTGCCGCGTAGATTATCCGTATACCTCTCTGTGGGGCTTTTAAAGTATTTAAAGTAAAAACAAATTTTTTACTCCAAAGTGAATATTTAGGCTAAAGTTCGGTATGTTATATTCAGAGAGAGAGTAGAAGGAAAAAGGGAATAATATTCGCCAAATTGATTTTTCATTAATATGATTACTTCGAACGTATTTGCTTTGTGAATCCAAATTGATTATTAGGCTAAGATTCGTAACGTTATATTCAGAAAGAATTGGGCATGATTAATATTCCAAGGAACAAAGGAAAAATTAACATCAACTTAATTTTTCAACGTACACAACAGAACAGAGTAGCGCCACTTTCGGAAGCCGCTACACTTACATCGTCAGTGCCCACATGTATTTGCCTATCACCACTTGTCAGGTGGCTCTGTTGTATGTGATTTTAATTCTTATATATACAACTTTTTTCGTGAAAATTGAATACGAGAATTAAGTCACTTTCAAGCTGATATTAAAGTGCACTTTCCCAGCGTTGCCATCAGTTTATTTTTCTTCATTCCCATTTGTCTGATTTTTGTTCTACTCAAGAAAAACTTTTTTGGTTTGATTTTATACTTAAGTATATATGAACATGTAAACATGTGAAAAGCTCAAGCCTGTAGCTAATTGTTTATTAATATGATTATTTCGAACGTATTTGCTTTGTGAATCGAAATTGATTATTAGGCTAAGGTTCGTAACGTTATATTCAGAAAGAATTGGGCATGATTAATATTCCAAGGAGCAAGGGAAAAGTTAACATCAACTTAATTTCTCAACGTACACAGCAGAGCAGAGTGGCGCCACTTTCGGAAGCCGCTACACTTCCATCGTCAGTGCCCTCGTGTATTTGCCTATCACCACTTGTCAGGTGGCTCTGTTGAATGTGATTTTAATTCTTATATATACAACTTTTTTCGTGAAAATTTAATACGAGAATTAAGTCACTCTCAAGCTGATATTAAAGTGCACTTTCCCATCGTTGCCATCGGTTTATTTTTCTTCATTCCCATTTTTCTGATTTTTGTTCTACTCAAGACAAACTTTTTTGGTTTGATTTTATACTTAAGTATATATGAACATGTAAACATATGAAAAGCTCAAGCCAGTAGCTAATTGTTTATTAATATGATTATTTCGAACGTATTTGCTTTGTGAATCCAAATTGATTATTAGGCTAAGGTTCGTAACGTTATATTCAGAAAGAATTGGGCATGATTAATATTCCAAGGAACAAGGGAAAAATTAACGTCAACTTAATTTTTCAACGTACACAACAGAACAGAGTAGCGCCACTTTCGGAAGCCGCTACACTTCCACTACTCTGTTCTGCTGTGTACGTTGAAAAATTAAGTTGATTAGTGAACCAAACGCATAGAAATTAAAGCGTTGCTTTGCTTTTCAAAAATTTTAAAATTTGTATGAAACATAAAACAAATTTATAAAATGTTTGAAATTTTGTTTTTGTTCTCTACAAGGCGAATTCATAACAGGTGGCGTTATCAGAACAGCTGATTGTTCAAGGAACTGCCAAACTTTCCTTATACATTTTTTTATTTAAATAAATTGAAAAAGTTTTAACGTAAATTTGTCAATTTGTGTTGCCAATTGCTTGAACAAAAAAGTTGATTTGTTATATCAAATCGCCGATGACTATACCTTATTGATCTACCTTGCTTCTCTATATAAATTTCACTTTGGTGATGTGATTTACAAAATTAGGGCCTAAAGCAAAAATAAAAAATATCAATAAATTCATTTTTGTACTATGAGGTAAAAATATAAAGGAAATAAAATATTAAGATATGTATATTTTAGAAATGTAGCGAAATCAAAATTCGCAAAAGACTTCGTTTAACATGTTCTGCATTGTATATTTGAATTGAATGTTGAAAACAACCTGAAATTAAAATTTAAGAAGTAAAATTCAGAGAACATATCTGGTTGATAAGAATTTTGTACAATTCTTTGGCATAAAGTACGAAACTCCTTCAATTTATCTAATTTGTCTTTCTCCACTGCAAGCTTTTCTGCCTCCATGTCTAGAAGTTTTTTTTCATTATTTTGGCATCTGCTTCAGATTCCTTTTCCATAAAATCCAAGACATTGCATCGCTTTCGTTTTATCACACTTCTTGGAGTAGAAGTATCAAAAGATGCATCTGCATCGTTGGGTTATCGGGCGTCAATGGCTCATCACTTAAATCTTCTATTAAGATTTGAAGGGAACATTCAATCATGTCATTAGGCACTAGAACACTACTGCGACTGCCGAAGGCCTCATCCAAAATTTTGAAAAATTCCCAGTTTGTAGAGCGCTCACCAGATGTATTATTGCACTTTTTTATTCGCTTGTATGTGCCCATTATGTTTATGAAACATCTTGTGGTTTCATCTTTAGAAAATGGAAAAGTACCATCGACTTCCTTGATTTCCCGCATTATCTGTTCCCAAATTGTATTTATTTTCTTTTTCTTTGCAGTGAAATCTGGCTCATGCCTCAAACGAACTTCTATCAGTAGCTTCTTCCTTTCATGGTTCCACTTTTTTTCACTATATATAAATATACAAAAATCATAAATAATCTTAAATTTAAAAATTTTAAATAAATAAAAATTAGCTTACTACAAATCCGCCATTAAAATTTTGTTGTTATTTTTTGCCGCCAAGAAAAAGGTAAAAGTAAATATATACCAAGCACTAAAGAATCACAAATAAAAATGCTGCACAAATTTGACAGATGTGACACATTAAATATCATTGCCATGCAATAATGAGCTTGCGATATTTCCAAAACTGACAATACGCATTTCAGTGTTGCATTGCAAACTGCGTTTATGAAGTCAGCCATATCTTCAAGATATTCACCACAGATATAGCAGTACGAGCCCGAGCACATTCTGCAGCATGGTATATCTTACCCACGATGCTTTTTCACAATTTCGTCCACTGTACCTCCTAATTGAGGTACCGACCAGATTTTAAAGTAACCTCCGTCGTTACTTTTACTTCCCTACAGCCAGGCAAAGGTCTCAGAACTGGATTCCGTACATGAGCCATCCAATCTTTGAATATTTCCAGGGGCCCTAGGGTCAGAGAGTATACGCCGGAACGTGGATAGGATACTGACGGAATCAATTCCCTCACAATATTTAGTCAATGAAGCCATTTGCGCCCTTTTGAGATCTCCATATTGTACAACACCTTATTACTGTTTCAGTCTTCAATCCTGCCTATAAGTTTCGCCCTATTGAGCCGTCTTCTTAACGAGGACCGCAGATCCCTCAGATCATTGGTCTACCACGAAGACTGCTCTATTTTACCCGGAAAAACCAATGGACTGAATAGCTCAACACTTTATCGACAAGTGTTAGTGAAATATGTCACCCCCTCTTTCACTACCCCTTACGTTTATACAACCCGCGGAGTGTCACTTTCCCTAATGCCAAAAGTGGCCCTGTATATATCCCAATTTCTTGGATTCCTATGTGCGTCACGCCTCGATCCTGCAATGTATAAACTGAAGAATATCCTACTGCTGTCTAGAAACGTACAGTCCATGTCAATCCTCCCGTAAAAACTATACAAAACTCAGCCGCATTTTATGCTATTAGATTGATTGTATTTGCTCTCGATTTACTCGGAATAAAACAAGAATCACTGTCAATGAACTTAGTTTTTACCGAAAATTTCCGTTTTTTTGCTGTTATCTCCGAAATAATTAACTGAACGAAAAAAAAAAATTTAATAGAAAATTTGTTAGAAACTTAGGCCCTAATGGTGGAAATCACTCACCGAAGTGAAATTTATATTAAAGCAAAATCAAATTTGAAAAAAATGAAAAAAATATTCTTTACAAAAAGTTATATAGTCCAAATTGTTTAGATTAATATTTGAAAGTTTTTAGGATTTTAGAAAGTGTTCCGAACTTCCGCCCTTTTTCTTACACGGGTCATTCTCATTTTGAGTCTACATTTTCGGGGTTTTTTAACCACATAATACTCCCTTCGTATATATAAAAATCTACACTGGGGCAAAATCAAAATATTTTGGAAGCTCTATATGAGTAGCTACGATCTTTGGCGAGTGTATATAAAAATCTACACTGGGGCGAAATCAAAATATTTTGGAAGCTCTATATGAGTAGCTACGATCTTTGGCGAATGTTAGCTTCTCTATATATGATTTCTATATATTCAGCCTTTCCGCAGATGTTAATTTTTTTGCCGTCCAAAAGTTTATAGATAAATTGTGATTAAGAATTGTCAATATAACGCTCAATACATTTCCTTAGTAATTTCATATTGAATTTAAAAAATTGAGTTGTATAATCTTCGATATGTTTTAATGTCAACTCATTAATTATGCACTAACAATATTTAATTAAAATAAAAAACTATGAATAACACTCATTACATTTCCTACCATGATTGATTGATGAAACCTTTTGCAATATGATAATATTTAACAAAGTTCACAAAGCTTTTAAATATTTATAATGACAAACCTACGCTGCACAGTGTCGTCATTTCATATAACGAGTGGCCATAACTAGAAGGAGCTATATTACAACATTTTGCACACTTACTTATATTCCTAAAAGATAAAAACACTGAAAATTTGGAGCGTTTCGGAGCAACAATTCGAGTGCTTTCCATATACACTGAAACTAAAGTATTGTATAAAGGAAAAAGATCATACCAGCAATTGGGTTTTTTTGCATGCATTCAATATAAGAACTTTATATCCCAATTTGTATCAAGGATACGCTTAGCTCAAATATGTCCTTTTGCAAAAAACGTAAAATATTATAACTTCCATTGCATCTTTCTAGTTCGGTTTATCTGAATAATATAAATGTAGCATTGCTGCATAGATGTCTATCTCCTCTTTCAGCCAATGGAATGACTGTATCGATGGGATACAAATTGAGTTACTGGATTTTAAATTTGAGAAAGTGTCTTTTTAAACGTTTCTAGCATATATTAGCATTTAAGTCGATTAAGATAAAAAAAATATTTTATATCCATTTATGGCTTAAGGTTAAGCATCATTTTGTAACGAACACATGAAAGATGACGTCAAAGACATCCTCCGAATATGAATCCTCTTCAGAGTTAAGTACAAATGGAAGCATCAAAGAAATTGCTTCTTGCGTAAAGGGTAATGACTTTTTTTGGAGTTGGTTTTATGCTAGCAATCAGTGGGTCAGAACTAGGGTATTCATTCGGTTAACCGTTGATCGTTTAACGGGTTAATTACTACCCGATTAACCGATCGGTTAATTTAAAATTGGCTTTTTTCGATTAGCGGTTAAACCGATTAATTTTAGTCGATTAACCGACGTAACAAATTTTTTCGTATTTTGTAGTATATAACGTATTTTTTGTGTGTTTTATTATTTTTTTCGTCTCATATACAAAATGTATGTGTTTAGAAATTACTTTTCATGCAAACAAATAAGTGTGTTCAGTGATTTTCACTTAAGTAAAACACTAAAATCTTTGGACGTGCCTATAAAAGAATTTAGTAAAGACTTTGCTACTCTAATTGAACTTGAAGGAATTATGTATTAAGTTTTTGCTTAATAGTTTTATAAAATCTAATAATACTGTTGTCAACGATTTAATTAAAGGTCTGAGTATTAGATTTTATGAGAGGCGAATTCAATTATTTTATACCTCCACTCAGAAATATTTCCTTCTAGCAACAGTGTTTTAAAATCCAGTAACGGAAACTAAGGAACTCGGAAATAAACTTTTTTTCGCTGAGCTCTGCCAGCATGAATTAGATGATGACCTTAAAACAGAAGAATATATGGATAGTAATACAAGAAATGTTTTAATAGAATTAACCGAAACAATTAGAAGTGTTAAGAATTTAAAAAAATGGAAAATTTTATAAGTTTAGAGAAATCCAGGAAAATGACTGAGAAACTAAATGTTTTGTATTATGGATTGCTTTCGATTTCTTCAACATCTACGATAAATGAAAGAATTTTTTCAAGCCAAGTTTTATCAAAACTAAAGAAATTATTTTTCTAAAATAATGTTTTAGAAGATCTTCTGAAACTATTCAAATAACTGATATAATGATCTCACAAACTTATTAATTTTTTAATGAATACATATTTATATTTTTTTTTTGCTTGATTAATGATATTGTTAAATTTGGCCCCTGAAGATCCTAGGAGGCCTCTAGACGGGTCAAATGTACAGCCGACCCCCATTAGTGTTCTAGTGTGAACACTTTTTCTAAACATACCTATCGCCCATCTCCATTCCTTAGGGTGCTCCAATACATACAAATTTCTCGACTTTGAAGTAGCTATTTACCAAGCAAAACAATATAATTCTTCGTTTAATAATTGCGAATATCTAACCAAAACACAACTTTTTGATAACAGTCATTTTTGAAAAGAAGAAATTAAAAAATTTACACGCCCTAATGTATTAAAATCTTGTGCATTGTAGGTATCTTAGGAGAGTAACGTAAACTTTTGCAGTGTCTAAGGAATAATGGGTAAACTCGTGCAAATGGATTTTGTGACCACTTGATATTACTTCAATAATAACTTTGATTCGGTAGATGAAATCAAATTCAATTCCAGTTATTTCTGCAGGTAATTCAGGATTGGGAAAAAATCTTCTGCTAGTGTTACCATCGTTGGTGTTTCCAAATCCAGTTTTCAGTACATCCATTATTAGCCCTAATTCACTTCTAAACTTTTCTTGGATATTTTTTTTCATTGTTTTAACAATGGCTTTGTTCGCATCAGATTCTATTTGCCACTTTTTCACTGTGAGTTTATACGACAGGTGTAATTTGCTCTCAAATAGACGAATTCTGGCATGCAAAGTAGATAATCCGAAAGAAAGTACATCAATATCTCTTTTGATGTTTAAATTGCTAAAGTCGTTTTTTTTTTGTCGAATATGACAGGTCAGCTTTTAAATTTCAAAAAGTTCTGAAAACCGGAAAAGAACGCATAATTTTGGAAAAGACACAAAATTTAAAATTGTTCATTTTATATAAAAAAGTAAAATACATAATTTTTAATGTACTAAAGGATATATGTGACGCGCAAAATCGAAAGGGACCTAAGAGTAAAAACCGGGTTTGTTCAGGAGAGCCATTTTAAAGATTTAAATACGTGTATCTTTGGTGTACCATCACTGAGCGTGTTGGTCTCATTGTCTTTTTTGAAAGCGACACATCTCATGACGTCAGGAACGTGTTGGTCAACCTTGAAAACACGCGTAGGTCGTCCCTACCTCTTATTTTGTGTAGTTGGTTTTTACTGTTTTCTACCTAGCGCGCTGTTTCCATGAGTTTGATATCAATTTTGCACGCGTTTTTTCGAATCCAGTTTTATTTTCTGAAATTATTAATTGTGAATTATAATAAATACTCATTTATAATTCTTTTAAATCGTGAATATCACTCTGTTAGTACGAAATTTTTTTCACATAACCTTATTATGTTATTCGCGAAAATAACTTAAAACTAATAACATTCTTACTGACTGTTTAAGGATGAAATGGTGGACGAATTCGAAGAAGTAGATTTACTTTATCGCGTCTTCAATTTCATAAAACGCGCATATCTCTGGGAGGAAACACTTTTGGGGCATGGGATCGGTCTCATTCAATGCTCAGATGTTGTCCACATCAAAAAAAAGTGAAAATTGATTTTTTTTACCCTTAGGTCCCTTTCTCTATGCGCTGTCACATATGCACTTTAAAAGCGGCGCAGCTCAAAAGTATTGGGTTTCCAGAAAACGAGTTTTAATTTTTAGTTTACTCACCTTTATGGAAAAATGGAAATGTATTCACTCCTCAAGAGTTTAGTATACAAGATACTTGTATGATTTTTTTATGCAATATGAAAAGCAATATGACGAATAATTTTGTACTATTAACTCCAAAAACGCATTCTTTGAGTTGTGTCACTTTTGAAGTGCATGCAAATCTCAGAAGTAATTGCTAACATCGCGGAAAGTAGAGATGAGCGCATGTTGAAATTTTCCAACAAGACACGACTCAAACACAAATACCGGGATGTCCAACACGTACGAAACACGCTCGCCAAAAAAATTGCAAAACACGACACCACGCAACACGCACGAAATCAAATCCATAAACAAAAAAAGCTTTTTTTTATATTCAAAGACCCATTTTTCTTTTATTTTACGTTTCGTGTCCTATTTGTATTTCTATTTACATATTTTTTTGAGAAACAGTCAATTATTAAGATTTTTGCTCAATAATCTTGTGCGGCAAGTTTCTGCATTCATACATATTTTAATCTTAAAATCGTTTCGTGTTTTTTCGTGTCAAGTTTGCTCAACACAACACGACCCGAATACGAATGAAATCGGATTTTCTGTCACGATCACTTCGTGTTGAGTCGTGCGTGTTTGTGTCACGAAAAAATACGACATGTGCCCATCTCTAGTCCAATGTATAGTAAAAACTTTTGTTCTTTAATTTTGATTATTTTGAAATATTTAAAATTTGAAGAGTTTGAAAAAATCAATCATTTGACAATTTTTCTATTCTGATATTTATAGTTGAAGATTTTTAGGGTTCCGTACACCAAAAGTGTAAAGGATCCCTATTGTTTTCGGTTCGTCTGTCTGTCTGTTTGTCTGTCTGTCACAGGCTGTTTCCTCAAGAACAGTAATTAACACTGATAGTCAATGTTATTTTAACTATGTAATTTAGACAATTTGCCGTAAGAGGCAAACTCTTGAAATTTTAAAAATCGCTAAAACTAAAAAATTCCAAAATTAAAAAATGTCAAAACGAAAAATCGCCAAAATGAAAAAAGCTTTTAAAGGAAAAAAGCACCAAAATTAAAAAAACGCAAAAAGCCGAAAAAAGGCATCAAAACGAAAAATAACATTAAAACCTAAACAAATCGCTAAAACTAAAAATATCGTCAAAAAACGAAAAAAATCGCCAAAAATAAAAAAAAAAAATTACCAAACCAAAAAAAGGACCAAAAGTAAAAAAATCGCCAAGAAGCGAAAAAATCGCCAAAACGAAAAATGTGTCAAAACCGAAAAAACCGCAAAAACTAAATAAATCACCAAATATCGAAAAAAAAAAATCACAAAAACCGAAAAAAGCGCCAAGGCTACAATAAATAGTTAAAACTAAAAATATCGTCAAAAAGCGAAAAACGCGTTAAAAAAAAAAAAAAAAAAAAAGACGCCAAAACCAAAAAATCGCCACAGAAAAAAAATTTCAAAAAGCGAAAAATCGCCGAAAATACGAAAAAATGATACAAAAAAGCGCCAAAATAAAAAAAATCGCTAAATCAACAAAAAAAAAATGTTAATATAAAAACACGAAAATTAAACGAAAAAATTTTCAAAATGAGAAAAACAGGGCAAAAACGAAATGGGGTATATATACATATTTGTATTTGTACGGAACCCTTCGTGTGTGAGCCAACATAGTCGCATTTGACTGAATTTTTATTAATTTTTTTCATCATGGTGAATATTTATATTTACAAATAAATATAAATATTTTATTTTTTTTTTACAAATGAAAATTTATTTTCATCAACAAAGATATTTATATTAGGGATGTAACGAATACCGATACCGATACCGATATATCGGCGATACTTCAGATTTTCCGATACATCGGTATCGGCGATATTTTACTGTCGATACGACGATACTTTAAAAAAAAATTTCAGTGTTTTTTCTGACAAATTATTTATCTTTTGTTAATTTTACCATGAACTAAATTCATTTCGTTATTTTTTAAATCTTATTAATATCAATTTTAAAAATTAATAATATTTTATGCTGTTATTTTGTAAAAAATTTATTTATTTTTGTTAATTTGACCATGAATTCAAATTCAATTCGTTGTTTTTTAAATCTTATTCCAGCAAAAAAATACACTCCAAAGAAGTCATGAAAATGTAGAATTCGCGATCCGGAAATTATTTATTTTTCGTTGATTTTACCATTGATTCAAATTCAATTCGTTGTTTTTTAAATCTTATTCCAGCAAAAAAAGACACTCCAAAGAAGTCATGAAAATGTAGAATTCACGATCCGAAAGTTTTGCGAATTTGGACAATTTCTAATTAGTTTTACATATCCTTGCCATTGCAAGAAGTTCTGTTTTTCGATTACCAATCACCCAATTGGAAGCGATGCTAGAACAAATTTCTTTTTCCGTGTTCTATAATGATTTTTCCTCAAGGAAAAAGGATAAAAAATTACCCATTTTCACAATTTTTTAATGCGAATTTAAATTGAAAATTGTATTTTCATGTAAATTTAAGTGAATATATATAAACTTTTAGAAGACTTTTATTAATTAAGCCATTAAGTTATTTATAAAACTATTACTTGATAAATGTCCTTTAAAAATCGATTTTTTAAAAAGCATGGAGATTATTTTTTTAAATTATAAAGGAATTAAAAATTTTTTCTTGCTTTTTTACTAATTATCTGCATATTTTTAATACAGATTTTTTGGAAGCAAAGAAAATGTAGCTCCTTAAAAATTACTTCCAATTTTTTATACTGGGTTAATATCAATTTTAAATATTAATAATCTCTTACACTGTAATTTTGTTTAAGAAAAAAAATTGCACTTGAGTTTTGTTAATCTAAACTTGAACTCAATTTCAATATTCGTATCGGTATCGGAATCGGTATCGGCGATATTTATTTTTAAGTATCGGTATCGGTATCGGATCGGCAAAACGGTGTATCGTTACATCCCTAATTTATATATGGAAATAAAAAATAAAAAGTTTCCAGGTCTCTTCTTAAATGTACTTGATTTAAAGTCGTTGGAAACATACTATTAACCACGATATTTAAAACACCAATTAAATACAATTAAAATCCAATTGAAAATAAAAGGTCAAATGTTTCAAAATATTCAACGAAAAAATGAATTTTTTCAAATTGCTTAAATAAAATTGGAATATAATAGACAAAAGCAACAAAAGATCATTGTTTTTAAAATCTAAAGAATCTTAGCAAATTTACTTATAAAATGTGACAGTTTTTTCTTTGCTTTAGTCAAAAGGGAGAATGAAAAAATCCTTGAAAATACGTATGTATACTTGACATGCCTACCAGACTGGCTTAACGTCCGCAGCCCAAGTACTTTAGCGTGCCAGTCAGCACCAACAAATAAATAAGAGAGCCATAAACAATCTAAAGAACAAAAGGAAAATTGAAACGTTTGTACAGGAAAGACAAGCATTTGAGAATTGAACGCATTTGGATAAAAAAAACAATGGAAAGAGGAAGGCATGAAGTGTAACGCGAGTTTAAAGTGTGACTCGAATATTGAATATCAATTTATGGAAAAAAGACAAACCAATATTTTTGTTTAAAAACAAATAATGGAAAAAATAATTTGTTTTTTCTTAAGTATAAATTTCCACAAAAAGGTAAATAAAAAAAGTCGAAGAAGTTGGTAATTTGAGATGTTCTTTTGAAGTAAAAGTTAATATTTGATATGACAGCCTTTTTGGTTTTTTAGAGCACTTTTATATAAAAAAGTAAAATATAAACCCTTATATATTTGGAATTTTTTGATACATTTTCAAAACTTTTTAAGGGTTAGAATTTTACAGCAGTCAGTGCATGACAAATTTTTGCAATATATTTTTATTTTTAGCAAACGCAGTAATATTCAACAAATACATATTTAATAGAATGTTTAAAACGAGAACTATTTCGTTACACAGAAAAAAATATTTGTAAATAAAATTAATGTTTTGTTACATCAATTAAATAATTAATTGATTTTGAACCTACAACGATTTTTGTAAAAACAATTACGAAATTGTAAATTAAAAGAAAATCCAAAAATATTTTAAATTAAATATATACAACGAATTTGTTGAAAAACAATTTTAAAAAAAAAATTTTTTTTGTAGATATCAATATTAGTTTAATAAAGATTATTGTTATATCAACAATGTGAATTGTTAATTTTCCCAACAAATTTTAATTATCATAACTGTTGTATAAACAATATTTTTTTATATACAATCACAACGCTCGAAGCTACTTTTTGCTGCTCTGCGACAAACACTAAATATCTTTGGGCGGAATGAATCTCCAATTAAATATATTTACTCCAAGTGAAAAAAATGTACCATAAAGTATAACACGCATATGGCTGAATGGCAGCTACGTCAGACCATCAGCCAGTGGGTTACGGTTCGAAGCCGCACAGTGCCTGCCAATCGCTTTGCAGGCGATTTTATTTATTTGTATTAAACATTTTTTGTTCAAAACTCCACAAAGATAATGCTTGTCTAATTTTAGGTCGATAAAAATCAGTAACACTACGTCTTGACGAGCAAATTTTTTGTTATAACAATGAACAAAACGTTGGCAGAGCTGTTAACAAATATGTATTTGTTAAGGTCTTTGTTGTGGAGAGTACGTACAATGTTTTTGTTAGGCCTAGTCATATCATTTTAAGGTGGTGCGGCAGAGAGAGCAAATTTCTTCTTTTTGCTGGCTCTTTTTTCGTATTGAAAACAATGCTTGTTGTTAAGACATCGTTGTTATAACAATTGTTTTAACAACGATGTCATAACAATGACAAAACAGTAACAACAGCGGTCCAGACGAGACAAATTCTTGTACTAACAATTGTTATAACAAATAATTTGCTCGTGAAGACGCTATGTAAAGTGTTGCCGACTATTATCGACCTAATTTTCAACAAAAGTGTTTTAGAGTGTGCTGTGTACGTTGAAAGATATATTGGTGTTGATCTTTCCTTTGTTTCTTGGAAATATTGATTACATCTAGTTCCTTCTGAGTATAACGATACGAACATTGGACTAAAAAGCAAATTACATAGTCCGAAATAATCAAATTAAAATAAACTTATTTTATTCATATGTACACAAGCGGTATATAACAATTTTTTTAATCGAATTCAAAAATATAAGAAAGGTTATTAATGTGTCAAGTAATTTTGTTTGGTGCATTTTTCCTCAACAATCCGCAATTTATAATCCGATTTCGGAATTTTTTCTTTACTTAAAAGTATATATTTCCAGATTGGTTCCGTTGAAAAGTGGGCAGGGTCGGTCAAGCCCATACGAAGTAAATACGCATGCCTTTTCAACTACTTCTATTCCACGGGTTCCTATTAAACTTTGCACACACATTAAGCTTCTGTTTGAATGCAACATCATTATTAAAAAGTGGACAGTGCCACGCCCAAGTAACGAAAGTGGGCAGTGTCACGCCCATGTAATTTTTAAAATATTTTATTTTTGTGACAATTTGTCTTGTTAATATTTTTATTCGATTAATTGTTTTTAAAATATTTATCCCTTATAAAGTTACACAAAGTCTAACTAAATATTGGCTAGTTAATACACATTTTGTAAAAAACTGACCTCAATGCTTAAAAATCAATAAATAATATTTTTAGTACATATTCTTTTTCAACAAGCTAAGCCGATTGTTATGAAACTTTGCATACCCATTTAGTTATAGCTGCAGTATAACATTATGGTTAGTTAGTATTTAATTTTATGATATCTTGATGTAAAATCTTCTGATAGTGTTTTAAAAGAAAACTAAAAACTTCAAAATAAGCGTTGATTCATTTAAAATATTAATTAAAAGTTAAAAAAATAGACAATAATTTTTGTACGTATAGTAAAAAAACGGTGATAACCCCTGATATAAAGGATCCTTTAACGTTATCCGAGTAGAATTGTTATTGGCGAACATTGTTTTACAATTAAGAGATAACTTGTAATTTACAGTGCATTATTGGCATACGTGGGAGTAATTCATTAAACTGGCTAATTAATCGTCAATTTCAATAGCATTGATAAATAAGTACTGCTAATTAAATATTTTGCCATTATCAATATGTAAAACAATTATAGTGCTTTTTAATGAAAAGGTTTCATTACTAAATATTTATAAAACCAAATCATGACCATTAACCAATGCTTAAATTTCTCTAATCATTATCATTATATAAATTCACTCGTACTATATTTCTTTTGAAAAAAAGTTGCCGTTAAAAAGGATATATGCACATATAAACAATAGAAAATCTCGATTCCAAATGAATTACAAAATTACAATGGAAAAAAATCTGAAAAATTGACTGGCATTAATGAACGATTTCAATAGACTAAGAATCAAAAACAATCTCTTACATATTATCACATAAAATGCAAAATTACGCAACATCGCTGTTCATAAGTTTACAGGAGAAGCAAAAAACTTTGTAAAATGGAAAATATTTGAGATATAAAAACAATTTTTTATATATGAAGAAAAAATGTTATTTTTATTATTATTTTTTAATTTATGTGTGTTACGTTAATTTGAATTGTAAATTTCTGAAACAAAAAGGCGTACATATATCAATGAAAGTATGGTAGTAATGAAAGTATGATAGTAGCGCTGAAACAGTGAATATAAATGTATTTAAATAACAGTCACATTATAAATATAGTATCAACCTGTTTGCATCGACATGGTAATACAAATTTGCTATTCTTAAGCCCTTATGACACTACATTTTTCTTGCATTGTTTTGCTACAGGATTGAAAGAAAGAAATAGCAAATGATAGAAAGAAACAACTATACAAAATGTAAACAAAACGTAATGGCTTCTTTAAGTGCTACCTACTTTTTATTTATAATAAAACGACAATAGAAAAAATAGTTGAAAAAAGAGGCGCTAAGAAGCTGAATTCGTGAATAAACCGCTAACTTGGCAACACTTTAATGTTTCAAGCTTGAAATGTCAATTTTAAGTTGAACATTTAAAAATTTTTTTGACAGGCCCCCATTTTTTATCGATAACATTAGTAAAAGCTTTGACAATATGGTATTTATCTTAATATAGCTGAACTCTTTGCACCTGGTAAAATTTCCCATTATATTATATTTGCACTGTTCTCCAAAGCTTTAAAAATGAAGAAAAAATGTAGTATCATATGGGCTTTATGCAGTGCAAACAGTAATGCATTTAAGAACGGTAGAATATTTCTATTTTACTTCTCCTACGTAAATGTCCGCTTCATAATGGAACATTTAACTCTACTGGAAACAAAACGTCTTTTGTAGTCCAATGAGATCTACAAAATTATTATTAGCTTCTTCTATATATAAAAGCTTTATTTAGTGCGTTTAAGTGATTATACGTCTTTTTGGTTAATGAAAATCATGTATTTGATAATACATTATTTTGAATTTTTATTATAAAATCGTTATTTTTGAACCCATATGCACAAAATTTTGTAGAGACATGTCCACAGAAAAAAAAAATTACTTATGTATATCCAAGGAATTTTTTCATAAATGGAATGAATCGAACATGAAATTATTTTCCCAAAATTTTTCCCTCAATTTAGGAACTTTTACATAAATATTTTCATATTTCATTTTAAAAATATTTTAAAAATTCAGTATTGAACTTGTATAGCCTGTTGTACTAGGCACAACTCTTTCCTTTCTGTCAAACAGACTATTGTAAATGTATTGTATTTTTACTTTATATAAATAAAAAAATATTTTGAAATTTGTTTGCAAATAAAGTTTCAACCATTTCTCAAAGCAACTTTGATTTCATAAATTTATTTATTGAAAGCTAAGTTCATACGGGCATGGAAAAATTCCTGCATTTTATTTAAAGATTACTAAAACATATGAACAATAGATTATAAACTTTGTTCATACTATTTATGTTCAGACTTTTTTCTGTGTCGTTTCATCAAAAGAATCATAATAATCAATAAAAAATGCGATTTTTGATGTTACATTGTTTTGCATTTTAGTTTACGATATGTACAATTTATACATGTATATGCAAAATTCGAAAAGAACTTACATACAAAATTGCGAAAATTCGCGAAAAATTCTATTTTGAAAAAAGCCTTAACATTTATAAAAAAATCGGTAAAAATATAAGGAATACCAAAAACTTGGAAAAACTTCGAAAATTAGGAAAAACTGGCTAACACTTGGAGAATAGCAAATAATTATTAAAAATCGGCAAAACTATAAAAATCCAAGAACTGCCGAAAAATTCTTTTTATCGCGAAAATTTGCGAAAAATTGCAAAATTGCAAACAAGCTCTAAAATTGCTTAAAAATAGTTACAATTGTAAGGAATGCCAAAAATTCAGAAAAATTCGCGAAAATTCCGAAAATTAGCAAAAAAACTTGCTAATATCGAAAAGATAGAAAAGTCTGAAATTGATTAAAAATCGGTAGAACTCTAATAAAAGCCAAAAAGCTGAAAAAACACTTCTATCGCGAAAATAGCGAAACATTGAAATATTGGAAAGAAGCCCTAAAATTGATTAAAAATCACTAAATATGTAAGGAATGCCAAAAAATCTAAAAAGTCGCAATATTAGAATTTTTTTTTGCGAATTTTGCCGAGATTTCGGCATTTCCTAATATTAGTGATTTTTAATGAATTTTAAATAATCTTCGGATACTGGAAGAACCCGTTGATTTATTTTTGCATTGCCATACCAAATATTATTTTACTTTTGTAATATTTGCTCTCGTTTGTTTTGCATCAGCTCATTTATTATTCAAATAGCACACTAACATGTGAGGAATTGCTCAAAAAAGTCATATTTTTAATTGTTCAACTTATTATATGAAGAGTTATTTTTTCTTCAATTATAGTTTTCATCGTTTTTTCATTACAATTATTAAAAAAATTTTAATTAAAAGAAAAGCATTGGCATTTATTGGTAGTTCAAACTGTTTTCATTATAACTACGTAAAATAATACCAATAAAAATTCAATTCCAATGAAAAAGTCCCATGGCTTTGTGCATTTTCGAAGATTCTTTCGTTCAAACATCCCATCAAAAACTTTTGCCATTTTGTAGTCGGTAGTACTGTTTTAATGGGTTAAAAAGTAGTGATTGGTACTTATTTATTTTATTACTATGCTGTAAATTGGACGTACTACTTAGTCAAAAAAAAATTATTACGTATTTTTCTCATTATCTGAAAGTAGTTTTAATTTGTTGTCATGTATTAATAAAACAAGTAGACGAGAATTTTGTAAGTCAACATGTGTTTGCATATGAAAACTACCCAGTAAACAATTTTGGCCGACATGTCTAACATCAGAAAAAATCTGAGACTTTACCAGACAATCAGCCGAGTTTTCTAAAATTCCCTCAGACATTTGGTGGAGCAGCAGGCAGTTTTCTGGTACGACGTTTCTGCACATTGTCTGAAATATTATACGATTAATATCAGAATAGTCTGCACATTATCCGAAGGCAATTTAATTTCCTTTAACACTAGAAACGCCACCGTGCCATTTTTGTCCCACACACGAGTTGTGTGGCCATTAACTTCTTTATTTTTTTATTTCCATTTATGAGACTTTTTGACTTTTATTAATTTTATGTATATATTAAGCTGAAAATGTATAAAATTTTTTCACATGCAAATATTAAAAAAAAGTGTGTTTTACCTAGAACTGCCGTTGGGTCATTTTTGTCCCCTCAGTATTTTTTATAGTTAAGAAAAAAGTACGTAATTTTTGTATTTGCAAACTAAAATACATACATGCAGAAATAAAATAACGGTGCTTCTCTTTTTGTTCTATGTGAAAGAGTCAAACGCTTGGTTGGTATGTATGAAAGAAAACATTTTTTATTTTTTTTTTGTAATTTCGTGTTTGTCTTTTTTATAGCAAAATTTTTGTCAGTTAGTTTCACGTTGTTCAGCGTAACATACATATGTCTGCTCAAAGTAAGAAAATATTGAACGCGCAAGAAATTGTGTCTTGTTTGAATGATATTTTGGATGGCGAGCCTTTGGAATACTCAGACGATGATTATGCATTGGAGACTAGTTCCAGTTCTTCTTCTGACGAAATTGACAATGCTATTCAAATAGAAGTACAACAAGGTAACCTGCGATATTATTTTTAATTTTGAAGTAATATATTGTGCTTTTCTTCTATATTGTTGTTATAACTTCAATACTAAATATTTTAATTTGGATTTATTTCAGATGAAACAAGCTTTACCAGCACTATAAATGATGCACAAGATCAAAGTAAGGGTCGCAGAAGAGGACGTACCGCAGGTATTCGAGCACCTCGCGGGCGGTCGTCTGCAACTGTGCGATTACCTACAACTTTGACGCATACACGTACAGAAATATCAGATTCAAATAAAGCTATTTTTTCGCCCGATGGAACAGCTTGGACAATAATTGAAGGAGACAATAAAGCTGGCAGGCATGGGTGCCAAAACGTTTTTAGGGACCGCAGTGGACCAACCTCGTATGCGATGCGTAACGTAGATGAAACTTGTGAAAGTGCTTGGAAACTAATATTTACAAAAAGAATGTTGCAACATATATTAGAATGTACAACGGAAGATGGTCAACGCGAATTACAAGATGAAAGCTGGCATATAACTCTGGAGGAATTGGAGGGCTTTATTGGTATACTGTACATTCGAGGAGCAATTGGTGCAAGTAAATTAGATATGGACTCATTATGGTCAACAAAATGGGGTAATCCAATTATAAAGGCAATTATGTCCCGAAATCGATTTCGAGAGATAATGAAGTTTCTGAGATTTGATCACAAGACAACTAGACGACAAAGACTGAATAAAGATAAGTTTGGTATGATCTCCGAAATTTGGTATGAATTTATTGCAAACTCACAAGCGTGTTACGTGCCCGGCCCATATATAACAATTGACGAACAACTCTTTCCCTCTAAGTGTCGCTGTCGATTTACTCAATTTATGAGCTCAAAACCTGATAAATATGGTCAAAAGTTTTGGATGGCGGTTGACAGTGATGAAAACTATGTAATAAATGCTTTTCCTTATCTTGGCAGGGATGACAATAGACCAAATGAGGAGCGTTTGGGAGATTGGGTAGTGAAGAAATTAATGGATCCTTATATCAATAAAGGCAGAAATGTTACTTGTGACAACTTTTTTACTTCACTTTTGCTAGCGGAATATTTGAAGTCCAAAAACACTAGTATCGTGGGCACGATTAATAGAGCTCGAAGAGAAATACCCATTGCCGTAAAGACGGCAAAAGAGAGGCTATACAGCACGACTGTTTTAAGAACGAACGCCAGCTCTTTGTCAGTTTATCAGGCTAAATCCAACAAAAATGTGCTAATTCTCAGCACTATGCATCCAGATGTAACAATAAGCTCTACGCCAAAGAAAAAACCAGAGACAGTGTTATTCTACAATAGCACGAAATACGGAGTAGATGTCGTGGACTCAATGAGCCGTAAGTACACAGTAAAGGCACCATCTAGACGTTGGCCCGTTCACACATTTTATAATATGTTAGATCTAGCAGCCATAAACTCATGGACAATATTTAAACTTATCAGCAATAACAAAATTAAACGAAGAGATTTTCTATTGCAACTGGGTGAAGAATTAGGATCTAAAAATATGAATAGTAGAAAAAAATCAATACCTTCAGATATCCCAGAATACATACCAGAAAGGCTGGAAAAACGTTCAAGATGTCAGGTCAAATCAAACTGCACAAATAACAAATCATTTGTGAAGTGCCATCAGTGCAAAAAAACAGTGTGCAGTAAGTGTACGAGCCATGAATATTATTTATGCAATACTTGCTTTTCAAATTCAAAAAATTAGCTATTAAGTATTTAATTATATTCTTTTATAATTAATCTTTTAATTTTTTATCAGACATTGAATTCATAAATTGTTGTGTTTCTGTTTTTTACGAATAAAAATTTAATTCAAAAAAATTTTTAATCACAAGTTTCATATCATATTTCAAAGAACTTTGTAATATACACAATGGGACAATTTTGGCACAGTGGCGGTTCTAGGGGGGTTGTAAGTTCCGGCGCTTCTAGTGTTAAGGCATTTAACAGATTAGTCTGCATAATTTCTGATCTACGTTTTACAACTTTTAGTCATGTCCAAAATTCCTTTAGAATTTCTGTAGGAAATTCGTCGGAATTCGTACAGAATTCTGTTAGACCTTTCGGTACAGTTTTTAGAATTTCCTCAGATAAAGAGATCCGGTTTTTTGTCAACCACTCATATGATTTTCGGTACGTTTTCTGACCGACATCGGATACGAATTCGGCATATTGTGCAGACTTCTGACCGACTTCGGACCGAAATTGGCAAAACTTGTTTGCTCTGTAGTTTTTGTCGCTTAAACTTATAAGTCAACAATAATTGAGTATAGTACTTGTCTTCAAATCTGAACGAGTAGAGGTTCGTGTCCCAGCTGGGTCAAAAAAACAAAATATAAAATATAAAATACAGTGTGTATAAAATTTTTATTTGAATAATAATTTGTGCATTTGACTACTTTTTTTAGTTTAAGTAAGTCAAATAATGGCTACTCAGCAAACAATTTTTGCCGATTTCGGTCCGAAGTCGGTCAGAAACTCTGCACAAGATGCCAAATTCGTACCCGATGTCGGCCAGAAAACGTACCGAAAATTATATGAGTTCTTGACAAGAAACCGGATCTCTTTGTCTGAGGAAATTCTAAAAACTATACCGAAAGGTCTAACAGAGTTCTGTACGAATTCCGACGAATTTCCTAGGGAAATTCTAAAGGAATTTTCGACATATCTTATAAGTGTTGGAAAAATGTCTGACAAAACATCAGAAAATTTTCAGATTTATCTGATACGTTTTGCGTCCTGGCGTATTAATAGAAGAGAAAAGTCGGTGCTAAAATTAGAAATTTATCAGAAATGTCGTTTAAAATTTTCCATGCATTGTTTTGCTGCTTATGGCAGCTCATCAGAAAACATTTATTAATATTTTATAAGTTTAAAAACTCAAATATTTGTGGGTATAAACTCAAGAGATAAATGAGAATTGTAACGAAAACCAATATCAGATAATGTGCAGAATTGACTGCTCAAAGTCGTAAGACGTAGATCAGAAAATGTGCCGACTACTCTGTTAAATGCCTTAAAGGAAATTAAATTGCCTTCGGATAATGTGCAGACTATTCTGATATTAATCGGATAATATTTCAGACAATGTGCAGAAACGTCATACCAGAGATCTGCCTACTGCTCCAACAAATATCTGAGGGAATTTTAGACAACCCGGCTGATTGTCTGGTAAAGTCTCAGATTTTTTCTGATGTTGACATGTCGGCCAAAATTGTTTCCTAGGTAGTTAATTGCTGTTACATTGCCGATACATTTGTAAGGGGTATATTGGCTTGCCAGACGGGCTTGATTGGTGTTGTCAACTTACAAGCTCAAATAAACTGATCAAACTGATACCATTTGCTACATAATTTGGTGTCGAATAAAAAAGCTTTTGGTTGTTCGAGTGTAAAAGTACTGATTTCGCATAAAATTCTTTTTGTTGATGACCGTTTGTAGACGGTCTTATTTGTTTAAGGGTTAATAAAACAAGTAGACGAGAACTTTGTAAGTTAACATGTGTTTGCATATGAAAACTACCCAGTAAACAATTTTGGCCGACATGTCTAACATCAGAAAAAATCTGAGACTTTACCAGACAATCAGCCGAGTTTTCTAAAATTCCCTCAGACATTTGGTGGAGCAGCAGGCAGTTTTCTGGTACGACGTTTCTGCACATTGTCTGAAATATTATACGATTAATATCAGAATAGTCTGCACATTATCCGAAGGCACTTTAATTTCCTTTAAGGCATTTAACAGAGTAGTCTGCACATTTTCTGATCTACGTTTTACAACTTTTAGTCATGTCGAAAATTCCTATAGAATTTCTGTAGGAAATTCGTCGGAATTCGTACAGAATTCTGTTAGACCTTTCGGTATAGTTTTTAGAATTTCCTCAGATAAGGAGTTCCGGTTTTTTGTCAACCACTCATATGATTTTCGGTACGTTTTCTGACCGACATCGGATACGAATTCGGCATATTGTGCAAACTTTCTGACCGACTTCGGATCGAAATTGACAAAACTTGTTTGCTCTGTAGGTTTTGTCGCTTAAACTTATTAGTCAACAATAATTGAGTATAGTACTTGTCTTCAAATCTGAACGAGTAGAGGTTCGTGTTCCAGCTGGGTCAAAAAAAAACAACAAAAAATACAAAATATAAAATACAGTGTGTATAAAATTTTTATTTGAATAATAATTTGTTTATTTGACTACTTTTTTTAGTTTAAGTAAGTCAAATAATGGCTACCCAGCAAACAATTTTTGCCGATTTCGGTCCGAAGTCGGTCAGAAAGTCTGCACAAGATGCCAAATTCGTATCCGATATCGGCCAGAAAATGTACCAAAAATTATATGAGTGGTTGACAAGAAATCGGATCTCTTTGTCTGAGGAAATTCTAAAGACTATACCGAAAGGTCTAACAGAATTCTGTACGAATTCCGACGAATTTCCTAGGGAAATTCTAAAGGAATTTTCGACATATCTTATAAGTGTCGGAAAAATGTCTGACAAAACATCAGAAAATTTTCCGATTTATCTGATACGTTTTGCGTCCTGGCGTATTAATAGCAGAGAAAAGTCGGTGCTAAAATTAGAAATTTATCAGAAATGTCGTTTAAAATTTTCCATGCATTGTTTTGCTGCTTATGGCAGCTCATCAGAAAACATTTATTCATATTTTATAAGTTTAAAAACTCAAATATTTGTGGGTATAAGCTCAAGAGATAAATGAGAATTGTAACGAAAACCAATATCAGATAATGCGCAGAAGTGACTGCTAAAAGTCGTAATACGTAGATCAGAAAATGTGCCGACTACTCTGTTAAATGCCTTAAAGGATATTAAATTGCCTTCGGATAATGTGCAGACTATTCTGATATTAATCGGATAATATTTCAGACAATGTGCAGAAACGTCATAACAGAAATCTGCCTACTGCTCCACCAAATATGTGAGGGAGTTTTAGACAACTCGGCTGATTGTCTGGTAAAGTCTCAGATTTTTTCTGATGTTGACATGTCGGCCAAAATTATTTCCTAGGTAGTTAATTGCTGTTACATTGCCGGTACATTTGTAAGGGGTACATTGGCTTGCCAGACGGACGGGCTTGATTGGTGTTGTCAAGTTACAAGCTCAAATAAAATTCCTCAAGCTGAACTGATATTTTGGATTAAATAATGCTTATACATAGCCAAAAAGAAATAAGTTAACAAATTTTAGGGAAAATATATCAGTGTACAAGTATCAAAACTGTTTATAATTGAAAACAATGTTCCTTAAATTAATATTTTGTGTGCAGTCCCATGTTCTTCATAACCATTTGGAGTCTCTTGGGAATAGATGCGACTGGTTTTTGATAGTAACCATCTGGTATTTCCCATTCTTCTAATATTTAATTAATAGTCTAGCACACTATCCACTACAATACGGGGGTACCCACACATTTCCACATTTTAGTGTTTCAAGTTTTCTTTTGCAAATCGAGCTGATTTTAATAAAATGTCAGGATAGTCTACTATTTGAATCTGGCAACCGCAGGGTACCCCTCTTTTTTTAACTTCTCTAACAAAAATAATTAGAAATCGAGTAAAATTTTAAGTAGTTACTAGTTAAATCCGCATATACTTGTTTGCCTACCAGTAAACAAAGTTTTTCCTTGATAGTTTTTTATTTAATCTTTTTCATGTTCAAGGAAACATAATACTGTACCTGTGTTTTCTATATGTTTCTTCTTTCCTTGTTGTTTTACTGCTGATGACAATCGAATCTTAAACTATTTTCACAGCAAAATGATTTTGTATTGCGTAAATATTTATTTTTCCGGGTGTAAACTCGAATAATTATTATAGCCAAGTCATCACCTTAATACGCTATTGTTACATAAAAACTTATACTCGCCTCGATGTTTTCTTTTCTTTGCCTTTAGTTTTTTCTATTCTTCAGATTTAAAATTACAAAATAGCAAAACCTGTTTCTACATTAATTGAATGGATTCTTTTGTCATTTCAATCTTGCATTGCAACTTGTAAGGCTAAAAAGGATCTTTTTATAACATGCTGGCTGTTTGCTTTATGAAAGTGGACAGGTTTGTGATTGTTTTTTCATCTTCTTTACGAATACTTAAAAAACCTAAAAAATCTTAATACTTCAAAATCTGATAAGTTACGAGTATTTAAAGAATCATAAAGAGTTTTAAAATTTTTATATTCTATGTAATAGTTTCAAGATGATTAACTATTTAAACTAATCTGACTTTAGATATGATTTTTATTGTGTTAATTTTATAGCTATGGTGCATAAAACAGATTATTTACATGCTTAATGCTTTTAAAAATAAATAAAGAGGTATAGCGGGTCCTTAGCCCTTAAACAAATAAGACCGTCTACAAACGGTCATCAACAAAAAGAATTTTATGCGAAAGCAGTACTTTTACACTCGAACAACCAAAAGCTTTTTTATTCGACACCAATTTATGTAGCAAATGGTATCAGTTTGAACGCGTTTCGATAATTAGTGTGGTAGCAATACCCGTTACAATAAAATTTTTAGTGAAAAAATAAAAAAAAATTAGTTGTAATTTTTGCAAAAATTAAAATAAAAATAAAACTACTTTCTAACCGCTCAACAGCCTTGGTAATTTTTGTGGTAAATATTTAAAAGGTTTATTTTGATAATTTGTTTCTAGTTTGATTTTTGAAAAAAAAAATTTAGTTCCAATTGAGATTTTTGCGAACACCGTCTGTAGACGGTCTTAGTGACTTAGTTGAACAAAATTTAGTGTAACGTTTTTTATCGGAGTAAAATGTATTCATTATTACCTATACTCTTTTGGCCTACTGAAAGAGGAAAAATAGCTCTAAAATATGTCAACAGGTGGAGTAAAAAATAGATACTGCGATAAACAAAAAAATTCAAACTTTCTTCATTGAGTGATCAAGAAATTGCTGCTTTGATGGACTCTGGTGAGGATGATGATAACTTTGAAGATTTTGATGATATCATAGAATATCCAGATTATCATTGTGATGAATTCAAACCGGAAGACACTTCTGTGATAACTAATTGTTTGGAGTTATTAGACTCTTATGGCTTAATGGAAGTGCACAAAAATATCAAACTGTGTTCAACCAGAGTGAAGTGCTTTTTTGGAAAGGCTTAGTGAAAAAATACGCTGAACAGAGTTTGACATATTTTGTGTTTTTCCATAAAACTGTGGTCATGTCGATCCCATAAGCTAATCCAACGACCTCAGATGAATAATCTCTCGTTGCGTTCTCCAGTTCATTGCTTTTGTTAGTTGGTACTTTACAACTGGGAATCCGATTTGCTCTAACAGTAATAAGGCTATAAATGCCACGTGCTCTCATAAGAATCTAATAACTCAAAACAATCGGTTATCATAGCATTATCTTCCGGTTTGAGTTTATCACAATGATAATCTGGATCTTCTATGCTGTCATCAAAATCTTCAAAGTCATCATCATCCTGAACTGGGTCCCTCACTCTATGAAGAAAGCTAAAATTTTTCTGCTTATCGCAGTCTCTGCGTGTTGAGTCAGTCAGCCAACTAAAATTACCCGTTACAATCGGAAGCAAAAATCATACCATAATATTGATTGCCTACAGATTATCTGTGAATACAATGTGCACATGGGCGGCGTAGACCTATTTGACTCTTGTATAGACTTAAAATCAGAACACAAGATATGGCAACCAGGATATTTTACCATCTTCTCGATATGTCCATAACAAATGCATTTGCATTAAATCGCAGACTTAACGTCGAAAACCCCCAAAATTCTGATCAGAATGAAATGGGAAGGCATAATGATGCAATAATTTTGCAGGTGCATTGCAAAAGAACTAAGTGCTTCTATTGAGATACGATTCGCAGGTTGTCCTTCATTTGCCGAAGAGCCAACCGGTGGCTCTTTTATTGGGAAAAGGTTATTTATCTTGTGGCTATTATAAGGTTCGACAAGATAAATCATTTTCAACAAAGGCGCTCAAAAAATATTGTAAACTGTGCAAAAAATCGGATACACACATGTTTTGTACTAAGTGCAACGTCCACCTATGTTTTGCAAAGACTAAAAACTGTTTCATGGAATACCATTTAGTTACATATCATATTTAGTTTGAACATAATATATATTTTGATATCAAGAGTTAAAAATAAAACTGATATTCTTCCAACTATAAGCATCATATATTATTTATTTCTGAAAATTCCCCTAAACCACTAAGACCGTCTACAGGCGGTCTTCCTTGTTTTGGTCCTGGAACTTTCCAGGAGCATTTTTTTTTAGCAATTGGAACTCAAATTCGTAATTTTCGCAGAAAAATATCCTAGAACAAAAATTATTACCGCAGCACAATTCGTATTTCAAATTCAGCGGTTTAAGGGTTAGGTTAGGGTTAAGTTTCAAATAGTGCTGACAAAGCAGTGAGTGGTGGGTACCGAGTATCGAGTATTTTCTGCTATTTTAGGGTACTCAATACTCGAAAGTAGTTATTCGATACTTTCAGGGTAGTATTTTTATTACTAAGCCGAACGGAAAATGAAGGGCCAAAATACAACTCTGCTCAAAAGTATGAAATTTTCTAAGCGTTACAATTATCGAGTAAGTATTGAGTACCCAAGTGAAAAGTATTGTGTAGTAATTAAAAGCAGCAGAAGTTGCCAGCACTAGTTTCATAGGCTGCTGGTTGCTGGTAACTGGCCCACTTGAACCCTTTTTGCTCATTTTTAATGACTGAAAAATTTATCGGAATGTTTAAAGAATTTTTCGACTATTTTGGAAATAATCGAGTATTACTCGAATAATCGAAATATAATTTTGATATTTTAATAGTTAATGGCAACTAAATAATGGACTATTAATAATCGTACGATTAATCATTCCATAACTATTTTGGATGCAAGAAAAGCATATAGCATTACACTGAGAGTTTTGCTCATAAATTCTGTGAATTTTGACATTAATCCAATGAAAAATTTCATTAAAACTTAACCAGCTTAACGCTTCGTTGGATTAATGAAACAAGTTTCGTTAACATCATTTTAATGAAAATTTCATTAATTATATGAATTCATTATAGAATTACTTGATTCACCTTGGGGTCTTTAAAAATACAATATTTTCAATTATGTATGTTTATTTTGGAAAATTTTATTTTTCCATTCCCGATATTTTGGTTAACGTAACTGATTGAAATATCGGGAATGGAAAAATGAAAATTGCCAGAATAAACATACACAATTGAAAATGCTGTGGATTTAATGACCTTAAGCTGAATCAATCAATTTTATAATTCCGAAATTTTAGGTCAAATATAACCTTACAAATTATTAACATTATATGAATTAATTTCATTGCTCCAATGTAATAATTTCACTAAGCTAATGAACATAGTTCATTATATTGGTGAATTATTTCATCGCTTTAATGAAACTGTCGCATCATTTTAACGAAACTATTTCATAGTTTTAATGAAATTCTGTCATTATTTTTAAATTATTCTGTCATTATTTTAATAAAATTATTTAATTGTTTTAATGAAATTATTGCATTCCTTAGTAGCCTCACTAGCTTATCTCTTTCATTGACAATTTTAGTTTATTTATAATTCCATGGTACGATAGACGCCAATGCACATTAGAAAAATTTGCAATGTTGATGACCGCTCACAGTATCGAACCCAGACTCATGACTCTCATCATTTGCTTTATAGACAACGTCTTAACTACTACAGCCAACAGTACTGTCACATAAATTGGGCAATTCCTATTTTTCATATTATTTTATGCATGCATAAAATTTTATTTAAAATTTTCAAACAAAAAATTTTACACATGAATGTCAGTGTTTTAAAAAATCGTATTTTATATACTATAATTTTCTTTCGAATTTTGAAAGTGTACAAGACATCGCAATTTAATACGTGCCGATTTTAAAATGAACATGAGCTGTTCAAAGTATCAAGTACTATTTAAATACAAAATACGGGATAGAGCGATATGCAAGCTCGCTTTAAATTGCCCAAATGTATCTATGTATATAAGAGTACAACAATAAAAACATATACTATTTTTGTTGTACGCTTTTTGTTGCAAATTGTTGCAATAAATAAGGGTTCGTTTTTTAAAAAGAAAATATATAATTTAATATTATTTCATAAATTCAATGAAATTTTCATTAAAATACTGAAATACATTTCATTAAAGTCATGACATTCAAGAACATACAATTTTTATTTTTAAAAAATTTTTATAGTATATATGAACTAAATAAAATATGTTTTCCAGACTTGAAGGTGTTTTCATAAATCGAAAAAATATTGTTGTCATAAATCCAATGACATTTTTAGAAAACATAAACCTTCTCACACTCATGTTTTGTTATATTACGATTTAAACGCTTTAAACGCTTTAAAAGCTTTCGTATATTCAATTTTGAAGTAAAAAAGCTTTTTTTATTTCGTGAGAGAATAGTATTGTTAATATATTTGTTTTCATATATTTCCTTTTTTTCTCATACAAGCGTATGGTAGTTGGTGATAACTCTACTAAAAACTGACGTTTGTTTATAAAAATAAAAATTAATTAGAAAATTCCAAATTTTATTTTAAATATTTAAAATTTGTAATTAAAAAAGGTCGAAACGTGCATACATACATACATATATACATACTGTTACAATGAATCCTCAAGGCAGTTTTGTAAAGATTGCTTGCATATCTTGCCTTCGCCCTGGCTTAATCAGGGCTGTCAGATGAGGCGATTTCTCGCCAAACGTGGCGATTTTTCAACTTGATTGGCGTCTAAATTGTTGATTTGGCGACATGGCGATTTTTCTGGCGATAAATAAATTTATTGGCGATTTCTATGGCTATTTTTTTTAGCAAAATTGAAGTTAAAAATTTGTAAAATTCGGTAAAATTACTTTGTTTAAAGAGTATTTTAAAAAATAAATCCCACCAAAACTCGTCTGCAAGAAATTAAAACAATGTGATTTTGGTGGCTTTTCTTATATTATCATTAATGGGTTTTTGAATTTGGATGAGAAAAATTTACAAGAAACAATTTTTGGCGATTTTATTTCTAATTTTGGCGATTTTCTGCTTAATTGTTATACGAATATTTTATAAAAATGTATGTTAAAAAAAGTATTATGTAAAGACAAATTTATTATCAAATATATATTAAGAAAAACTACATAAAATTGATTTTGGCGACTTTTGGCGATTTTTAAAACCAATTTGGCGAAATAGGACGGAAAAAATCTGACAACCCTGGGCTTAATGGGTGTATCTTATACGTATGTATGTTCAAATGTATATCACACAGTAGCTTCGATCAACACAGAAAAAAATAGACAAGAATTATATTCAATAAGACCATGTTATTAAAAAAAAATAGGAATTTCAATAACATTTATCTTTAACATAATAAAATATTTCGTTGTAAGTATTTCTTTTCCATGCCGGTTATTTCTTTTCTTTTTATACATAAGTACTTAAAACAAGTTGTATCCCATAATAAAATAAATGGGATATGGCTCAGCTAGAGAGTGTATGCTTTACGTCCGGAAAGCCCGGGTTCGTATTCCAGCCATGTCAACATTTTTTTAATTTATATATATATTTTTATTTTGAAATAATTCTGTTATCAATATAGGGGAATTCTTTATCACAGGAAATTTGAAAAAAAAATTATTGAATACCGGGATTTTTGTTATCAAAAACGAAACTTATTTTTTTCTGTGAAGTATATCACACAGTAGCTTCGATAAGTAAAGAGTTTCTGCCTTGCTGGCTGTGCTTCTACATTATTGCGTCTGGGTATACCTCAATTTTGATGGGCCTTATTTACACTCTGAAAAGGAAATAATTTCCATGGACGTTATTTCCCTTTCCATGTGGAAATAATGTTCATGGACATCATTTCCTTTTCAACTTGAACATAATGTCCAACAACATTATTTCTGTGGACGTAATTGCATACCACATTATTTTCCCAGTTAAAGTCTAGGAGACTTTTTTTGCAAATTGGAGTTCTTTCTGAATATCGTTTTTTTTTGCAAAAATTTTGATTTCTTATTTAAATTTTCAGTTTGTTGAAGCAAATTTAAATTTTTTGCAAAGTTTTTGCTGGCTGTTTGTAACTTTACTGTTGCAATTTATAAACAAACGAGTGCCTATTGCTTATCGACTATTTTGTATGTTTTATTCGTTTATTGCGAAAGAATTCATTTTATAATAACCAAATATATACATATGATAAAATTATAACCTCTTTTGTTCTCTCTCATATATTCTCACTCAATTAAATACTTTATGTTACGAATGAACAAAATAATTCATTTTCGAAAAACAGGCTGTATGAAAGCGAATCCAATGAAACTTTTTCACAATAATAGTGAAATTTCATTAGAATTGTGAAATATTTCATTAGATATGTGAACAAATTTAACGAAATTGTTACATTGGATCTATTTAAAATTTTCTAGAATATTTTTAATATTTTACCAATTAAAAAAATTTGGGATATTGTTCACCTTACAGGCCATCATTGGAACTTTCCGCTAATTTCGATCTCAAAGCTAAAATCCATAGATATTTGGAGTACTTAACAAATTTTTTCAACAATTTCGACCACGATATCTCTCGAACCACTTAACCAATTTCGATAAAGTTTGTGGTATTCGGCGCATTTTTTCAAGTTAAAAAAGTAAATAGTACTTTTTTCAACCAGAAAAACTATGCCGAATACCTCAAATTTTATCAAAATTTTTTAAGTGGTTCAAGAGATATAGTTAAGTGTGTACTTTAAAAATCTATGGATTTTACACCGCTTTGAGATCGAAATTAGCGGTAAGTTCCTGAGATGATTTTACAAGAACTTTTCCAGTTGCTTTTTTCAAAGCGCTTTTTTCGAAATTCTTCGAATTTATTTGAAAAATATCTTTTCCGAAAACTTTATTTTCAAAAACTTCCAAAATCTATGGGACCGAATCGGTTCATCATATCACGGAATCTCAGTGAGTTCAATGCGCTATATTTAGTTCCGATCGGTTAAGGCGTTCTTAAGTTATGAGAGGTTTACATACATACACACACAAACACTTACACACATACACTTACACACACACACACTCACAAACCTTAACCACTGCTCGCGAGATGGATGTAGATATCGCCATTTTTAGTGAGTTTTACAATAATGCTAGCTCACCGTATCGAAGGATCGTACTTGAGACCTTTGCGTTGCTTTATGTAGTGTTGCTGAACTGTGGGGACGAACATACGTTTAATAGAAACGAAGGAGGTACAATAGTGGATATTGCTTTTGCAAGTTCCAATATTTTGAACCGACTTAGTTAGTATATTTGTGACAAGTATACGCATAGTAACCATAGCGCGATAATTATTAACATGAGTAACGCTACAACAGCTACAACGGCAGTCTCCGGACAGCATTTAACTGGATGGAAAAGTAACACGTTCGACAGGGAAACATTTCGTTTATATAAGGAGGACATACAGTTAAGTCCAGTGTACTGCTGCGTCCGACCCACGATATACCAGAACCCGTGGCAGACCTGGCAATGATCTACATTAGTAGATCCTTACTATAAAGAAGAAGGCCCTTAAACTGGCAATATGAAAAAGTAAAAGAAAATGTTTCCTCGATATATGCGACGATGTTAATAATAACCCCTTTGGAGTGACATACAAACTTTTGACGAAGAAACTAAAATGCTTAAGTGCACCATCACCGACAGAAGCTTTTCCGTAGCAGGATGTAACGACATGGGACATCTATAACTCTGTAGAAAGCTTTAGTTTTTCAACAGTTACCCTGTGAAAATTAAAATTGGCTGTCTTAAGATTTGAAGACAGAAAGGCGGCTGGAATTGACGCTATCTCTAATCTTGTTCTGAAGGAGGTTGTAAAGTGCTGCGCTTATCAATTACTGCATTTGATAAACTCATGCTTACAACACTGATCGTTCTCCTCAATCTGGAAAATACAAAAACTAAGAAAACATTAGAAGACCAATCGTCGTATCGGCCGTTATGCATGGTAGATACTTGTGGGAAACTTCTAGAGTGCGTCATCTACCACAGACTGGAAGAACATATTGATTCCGCAAGAGGTCTGTCTGAGATCAGTATAGTTTTAGAAAGCGGAGTTTGACAGTAGATTCAATTAAGATAGTTGTAGATACTGCAAAAGAAGCTATTGAAGGTAAACGGTGGAATAATGGCAGCAATGAATACTGTGTCGTGGTAACTTTAGATTTCAAAGCGCGTTTAATACAGCTAAATGGGAGAATATTGCGAATTCCTTAACGCGACTCAAAACTATTGAAAAGGCTAAAACCTTTTCAGTGAGTAGCATCCATATGGTTAAATCGCGGTTTAGTTCAATGAGTCTTTCGTTAGCTGAACATAAGACTGAAGTTGTACTAATAAATTCACGGAAGGTTGTAGAATACATCAATATTCAAATTGGAAACAGTGAAATCAGGACAAAAGATTATCTTAAGTATCCGGGCGTCATGATAGATAATCGCTTATCTTTTAAACATCACCTAGACTACTTACAAGAAAAAACTGGTAATACACGTCCAGCACTATGTCAAATAATGCCAAATACAAGAGCTCCTAAGTATATAACAAGGAAGGCACTTGCAAGAGTTGTCAAGAACATTATTCTAAGAATTAAAACCTATAGTAAGAAAATCTGCTCTGTTTACAGGCTTACGGTATGTTCTGCGTACAGGATAGTGTCCGACGAAGCGGCATTTTTCATTACGGTTATGATGACGATTGCTATATTGGCGATAGAGGTAAAACATACAAACGAATTGCAGGGCTCATTTGATAATGGCAGTAATACCAGGAGGAATATCATTGCAGAGGAATAGGTGGACATACGACTTGATACCAAATGTTAATTTTTGGTGTACTAGGAGACATGGGTACATGAATTTTTACCTGACTCAATTCCTGATCGTATTTGCATCGTTTCGGACATGACAGCTCTCCGTTTTGTCCACGCTGCACTGTATGAAATTTATGTAAATTAGCAAGACTAAAGTGCCTCTAATTTGATTTTTGGAACCATGTTTTCTAAAATATATGTACGTATATTTCTACGTAGCGACATCTCTTAATTGGGCTGGCAGTGAAGGCAATAAACTCTGATGAGAAGACTATGGTGGTCTCGAAACATCTGGCCTGGCAACCTTCCGCACAACCAAATTTTTCTTTGAATGTTCAATATTTATATGCCTTAGAATTTCTTTCTTAAATAAAAAACAATTTATTCGAAAGATTAAATTAAAAACGAACTTAAGCAAAACTAATTAAATAACTTTGGATAAAAAACCATACAGTTCGACTAAAATTCATAACTCAATTGTTAAAATTCTAAAGGTACTTAACTAAAACATGAACGTATAATATTTCAAAAAACTTGGGCAAAATAAACATTACCAAAAACCTAGCATTGAATGGTATTTCACGCTGGTGAGACAGAAATCAAAAAAGCTTAAAATAGTCGAACATGGTAAAGAAAAAACAGTTAGTGAAGTTCCGAACCTTTACGAGATGCGACACATCTGTTAATTAGGTTTACATCTGATGTCAGTCAACCTTCCCGTACAGCCAAAATTTTTCTTTCAGTATTCAATATTTACTTGCTTGAGAATTTCTTTCTTAAATAAAAATAATTTAATCGAAAGATTAAATTAAAAACGAACTTAAGCCAAACTAATTAAATAACTTTGGATAAAAAAAACCATACAGCTCGACTAAAATTCATAATTCAATTGTTGAAACTATAAAGTCACTTAGCTAAAACATGAATGTATACTGTTGCAAAAAACTTGGGCAAAATAAACATGATGATATTTGAGTGTTGTGTTTTTCTTTTTGATGATACTTCACGCTGGTAAGACAAATAACGAGTCTATATAAACACAGTACGGTGTTATCAAAAATGACCGCACAATTAGTTTTCTTGCAAATTTAAAATAAATATATACAAAAATAAAATTTTATGAAAAAATATTTAAAATAAATTTAAGTCATTTCAATACGATTAAAATAATGGGTTCAGTCGATACGTTTTCGTTGTTAAGTATAAACACTAGCAATTTAAACATGCTACTTCAATTTGAAATGATTTCAAAACGTTTTCACAGAAGTATAACAAAGAATACATGCATTTCATTGGTGATTTTCTAAATCGTCAGTAGACTTCAAACACAATTTTGAATAGTTACAAACCCTTTATATTATGTGCAGACTTTCAAAAACCATTTGAGAGTTTAAAAATATGTAAATGATTTTCAAAAATAAGTATAGTAGGCTTTGAAAATTATACAAAACCCAGAAAATAATTTGTATTCGATATGAATTTATTTTATCTTTCAACACTTTGAAGTCTACTGGCGGTTTGATAAAACGCCAATTAAATGTATATGACCAGCAAATAAATTTCATTTAAAATAAAATTATGACAATATGTTCGTGAACAAGAGGAAATTCGTAGTAAAATTTCAAACAGCAGCTGAGGTTTATACCTTCCTCCCCATTGCGACGAAATACTTTTGCGGTGGGTCCGCAGTGATTGCGGGCTTGACTTTCAATGTCATTTTAGCATCGCAGTTCTGGTTTTTGGAGTCCAGAGTCTTTCGATGACTTTTTAACTCGAACTAAGAAAATTAAGTAAAGTTCGACTTTGGACCGCACACGAAGGATTCCGTACGAACACACATATGTATATCCCTTTTCGTTTTTGCCCCTTTTTTCATTTTGGCAGTTTTTTCGTTGTGCTTTTTTGTTTAATTTTAGATTTTTTTAAAGGATTTTTCGTTGTTTTTGGCGATTTGTTTGGTTTGGCCCTTTTTTAATATTCGTTTTTTTTTTGGAAATTTTTCGATTTTTGCAATTTTTTAGTTTTGGCGATTTTTTGATTTTGCCTTTTTCACGATTTTTTCTCTTTTTGACGATAATTTTAGTTTTACGGCTTTATTTAGTTGCAGCTATTTTTTTCAGTTTTGGCGCTTTTTTCCGTTTTGGGGATTTTTTTTCTGTTTTTGGTGATTTTTTAGTTTTAGCTCTTTATTTTTGGTTGACACTTTTCTTCGTTCTGGCGAATTTTTTCGTTTTTTTTTTGATTTTTGGTTTTTTGCAATTTCTTCCCGCTTTTTTTGTATATATTTTTAGTTTTTGCGATTTATTTTAGTTTTGGCGCTTTTTTCAGTTTTGACGCTTTTTTCGGTTTTGGGGATTTTTTTCGGTTTTTGGAATATTTTTAGTTTTAGCAATTTTTGTTTAGTTTTGACAATTCTTTTCGTTATGGCGATTTTTTAGGTTTTTGGCGTTTTTTTAGTTTTACCATTTTTTTTGTTTTGGCGCTTTTTTCGTTTTGGTGATTTTTTCATTTGTGGCGATTTTTTCGTTTTTTGAAGATTTCTAGTTTTCGTGATTTTTTCATGTTGTAGTGATAGTAAAATTACATTAACTGATAAAACACCCTTTAATTTTTATTGTTTTAAATATCAGTGTTGATTGGTGTAGTCTATTCTACAGACTACGCCAATTAACATTAACTTTGAAAATTTAAAGTGTATATATGTATAAGTGTCTGTATATTACATTAGTGTTTTAACATGTTTCATTGCTCGCTTTAGAACACGCAAACTTTTACATATTCTGTGAAAATTTCTGGTCCGTAGCTCTTATGGTTCCCGAGACAGACAGACAGGTAGACAGACAGATGGACTGTGTAGCGAAAACAATAGGGTTCCCTTACACTTTTGGTGTACGAAACCCTAAAAAAGAAAAAAACACAAATACATACTTACATCCATGCGGACATCATCGTAAAAATAGTCCGAATAGATTCCAATGACCTCAAAACGTCGTGACTAAAATATATTAGGTAAAACAAATTGTGGAAAAATTAGAACACAGCTTGTAGTTATAAGCTATTTAAAGATATATTCAAGCTTGTTCTGAAGCTGCTCTGTGTACTATTGTTGAATGCTAACGTAGAATGTGCATTAAATCAAATTAATCCATCAAAAGCAAACCTACGAAAGCAAATTCATAAACAAATAGTAAATTTTTATTTCTTTTAATTGTGAAAACATCTTTCCTTATGATAATTCTAGCAACAAAAACCCGACTTCAGTACAAAGAGCAATATAATTGATGGCCTTTCATATAAACAATTTTGAAAATCGGTATGCAAATGGAGGAATTGTGCTCTAATAAATATTTTGGGTGGAGGCGTGGAAGACTTACCCCACCGATTGTCGTAGAAAAATTATGCGACCAAACTCTAAGCAAACCATTTCAAACAAAAAAAGAATTTTGGAAGTCGGTCCGGTCCATAAATGTAGGAGCTATGCGATAATCAATATTTCGAGGGAAGGGGGAAAAATTATGGTACCAACCTGAAAGGGGGTTTGCTGCAAATTTCCCAACTGGTTTTCAAAATAATTCTGGCAAAAAAAACCGACTTCAGTACAAAGAGCAATATACTTGATGACCTTTCATATAAACAATTTTGAAAATCGGTCTGCAAATGGAGGAACTGTGCTCTAATAAATATTTTGGGTGAAGGCGTGGAAGACTTGCCCCACCGATTTTCGTAAAAAATTATGCGACCAAACTCTAAGTAAACCATTCCAAACAAAAAAAGAATTTTGGAAGTCGGCCCATAAATGGAGGAGCAAAATTTCCCCTCCCATTTTCGAAAAGAATTATTGGACCAAACTGCTAGCAAACCCCCAGTAAAAAATTGTCATGTTTTTTGAAGCACTAAAGAAATAAAGTGCTTCATAATTCGCTTTAAAATATGAGCTTGCTCAGAAGCTGATTTCATAGCGTCACAACAATGCAGGTTTTGAAGCGAGAAAAGTATTTGCTTTTCACATATACAAAAGCTTCGTACACAAGCTATACAAAAAAGCTGATTTTATAGTGCTGATCCAAAGCAGGTTTTTAAGCGAGAATGAAGAGTAAGTTTATTCGAGTTTCTTGGTGCCGTTTTGCAACAGTGTTTTTGGTCGAGTGATTGGTACGTTGGACTTCAAACCTGAAGGTTCTTAGTTCGATACTAGTTGAAGTTAAAATAACAAACATTGAGTTAAAATATGAAATTAATAAAAATAATTAAAGAAACGAAATAAGAAAAATTCAAAATAGCCTTAACGACGCCAATCCACATCGAACCATTTTTTTCATATATTTTCAGTTCTAGTGCTGAAAATGTTGATGATTTTCAGCGCTTCAAAAGCGCTTTTGTGAGCAAAAATGTAATACTCCAATCCGGGAACTCGCCATACAAAAATCAGCAGCGATATCAGCAGGCTTATCAGCGCTACTTTTATTCCATAATAGTAGAAACCTGCTTTATTGGAAGCAACTTTTTTACTGGGCCCTTTCAAACAAAAAAGAATTTTAAAAATCGCTTAAAATATTTTCGACAAAAAAATTTTGGGACCAATTTTTGTCAAAACCTTAAAAAAACAGAATTTTGAAAATCGGTTCACAAATGACATAGTTATGGAGGTTGGGGGTGGGCTGGAGGGTGGAGCAAAATTTCACTGTAACTAAAACTTATTTTTTTATCCAAATAAAGATTATCTAGTTATTAACACCGGCACAGGAAAAAAATTATTGGGACCTACTTTTAGCCCTCTACCGCATCATCAAGATTTTGAATATGAGTTCAAATCTATCAATTTGTGAAACATCTATCATACAACATTATATATTCTTTATAACTACATAGCTGATATAACTCATTACACTCAAAATAACAACTATTTTTATACATTCAAGGTCAGATTTCAGACAAACTTAAGATGAAATAATGAATCAAATTTTCGAATTTCTAAGTCTTGTCATATCTTGCAAAAAAAATATTTTCTAATTTGAAGTTGCTGAACACGAAATGATATTCATTTATTTTTCTTAATGCGCGTTTTCCCAATATTCGCGAAAAATAATTTTTTTTTATTTTATTTAGTTTTTTTGTTATTGGCAAGAAATTCCGAGAACGGCTCATCTGAATAAAATAAATTGTACACTGTTGTACACTGTCTTCCTTCATTTAATACACTGGTTGAGCCGATCGGATAAAAAAGTGTTGGTTGAGTTACAGGCATTAAATTAAAAGCTTAAAAAGTATATTTTTAGATCTTTTCACAAAAACTATAATTTTAAATGCTCCATTAACATGAAAAAATATACTGAGTATATTTTTTTCGGGATCTATTTAAAAGATAATTTTGTGACGATAACATGATGGATGCAATCGCTAAATTCTGCAAAAATAAGAAGTTATTAACTCTTAAGCGAAACAGCTATATTATTTTTTAATTATTTTTCAGTTTATATTAAAAAAATTTCTTTTTGATTGAAAATAATTTTGAAGCACTTTTGAAAGTCCATTTTAACGCACTTTTCATTAAATTTTTATAATTTTTGTGATAAAACTTTTTTGTAATAAAGAGATATTTTTATGATATTTGTGATAAAATTGTTTTTAATAAAGAAATATTATTAAAAACCATCTTTCAAAACTGCTTCGTTTTCGGAATCGATTTCCATCACATACCTGATTAATCAGTTTTTTTCACTTAATGGCTTATAACTTTTTTATATTTTGCCAGATCTCCTCGATTTTAAACTTTTTTCATTCGGCACAAAATTGTTTTTTACGTGTAGCCTTAAACAATTTTTTCTGTATTAATAAACCAAATTAAAATAAAATTCACATAATTTTTCTAGCTTCCGACCATGGTAGAGGGCTAAAAGATATGTCCCAAAAAGTCCAACTTCGTAACAAGTTAACTTTAAACAAAAAATCAAAAACCAAAATGTGTTTAAAATGAACTTAAAAACTAAAAAGTAAAACATATATTTAAAAACACAAAAGTAGTGCGGAAAATACCGACTTTTACAGTTGGGAAGAATTAAAAATCAACTATTTTTTAATAATGGCTCCTGGCAGTAAAAGTCGCTATGTGACTTGCTATTTTTTTTTAATTGTTTTATTCTGTCGGGTTTTTGATTTTTAAATTAATTTTTTACTTTTAACTTTTTAGTTTTTTTTAAGTTCATATTAAACACAGTTTGGATTTTCATTAAAAATAATTTCTCACAAAAATTTTACAAATTTAATAAAATGTGTGTGTACTAAAAAAATCTTTCAAAATTGCTTCATTTTCAAAATCGTTTTTTATAACTTACCTAAATATTCAGTACGGTTTTATTTTGATAATAATTATAATAATTTTTGATAATATTAAATTATGGTAGGTTCAATCATGTTTTTCCTTTGCGCGTGAAGTTAATCTGAGATATTTTTGCATATAAATTGCTATTACAAATACGTGTGGCACATCAGTCGTGATATATTAAATTGTTTTATACAAATTTCAAACGCTTATTTACCTTGCTTTTTTATAAAATCAGCCACTTAGTACACCTGTAACTCATAACGATTCATAAATTATGCAAAAAAATTGTAATCAAAATTTTAGGCGAAAACAGGTTGCAACTATCACTGTTCAAAAAAAATTATGTAAATTTGGACTTTCAGCAAATACAAATATTTAATTATAAAGAAAATCAAGCAGGAAAAGCACATTCTTTGTTCGATCACGTAAAGACCTTTTTTTTAACATTTTCTAAAATAACATTCAGACATTCGCTTGTAAGACCCGCATTTATTTTATTTGAAAAAATATGCAAATGAAAAAATATTCTCACGATCAGAAAATATTTCGCAGTTACAAAGAGCCAAAAAAAAAAATTAAGCAAAATTAAAAGATCTTGCACAACAAGAAATGCGGAAAAACTGCATGAAAGATAGTAACGAGGATGTTGCAGACAGACATCTTGTAATAGAATGCAAATATAATTAAAATCTGAAATACACATTTTCAACTGATAGAAAAGAAAAAGTGGAAGATGATCATAAATGTATTTTTAAATGTAATAAATTTGCATAATTTTTGTAAATTTTTAAAGGGTTGTTAAGTTGCTTGGTTGGTTAGCTTGAGTAAAGTGTTGAAAAACTGAAAAAGAAAATTCTCACACTTTTGACTAATTTGCATAAAAAGCAGCAGCCAAACTGCTCAATGATCACACAAATGCATTATCATCATCACTACGATAATGTTTCAGTAAATGAAAATTATGTAAATTTTCTTTTTATTTGCCATAAAGAAAAGTGAAAGTGAAGACATTTCGAAGAATGCAAAATAAAAAAGAAAAAAAACAGCAACTAAAAAAGAACTTGCTTTTATTTTCATATTCTCTTTCAAATGGACTAGACGGAAATTCATTGCTGCTACGAAGGGGCACGTTTTTTATTTCGTTTCTACTGGTGATGTCATATAAAGAACACACGTAAACTATTCACTCACGACAGGGGTTAATTATGCACGCAGAGAGTCCTTTTTGTATACAAGCATTTTGCGCAAGAGCAAACTGTTTGTCACGCACAGAATTATATACAAGAATAAATATGTACATATAAACCATTAATAAATACAACCAACGCCGGCGTTAGATGAGCAATAGGGGTGCAGTGACCTTAAGTCATAAAAGAAAAAATCTTCTAGGTCGGTCACCCTACTCAGTGAGTGAGTGACTGAGGGTCATATGATTGAGAGTGTCATTAACCATAGAGAGGAAAGTTAGTTAATGAACACACATGCTGAATATAAAACGACAATATCCCATCCTTAAGGCGTTCAATGTGAACATTTTTGAATACATTTACAAAAAATTTGCATATCTTTTCTTAGCTTTAATTTTCTTTAAGCATTATGCAAATTACATGCAAAATTTTATTAACCTAGTTCTTTTTATTCATTAGACAGCCGGCAAAATACTTTAACTCTTTTTCATTTCAACATTGGGCATATTTTGAAAAATGTTCTCACGCTTTTCCTGCTGTCTTTGCTTTTCAATTTCTAATCAATTTCAATCGATTCTTATAGCGTTTTCTATTGGTTTTGCATAGTTTATAAATGGTTCTAACAGCGTTGCCCCTAAAGAACAGCAGCTTGGTTTGATTAAAGTGTTTGTTTGGTATTTTGCCAAAAGTTTTTAATTTTTATGCAAATTAGTTTAGTTCATATTTATGTATTTGTTGTATAATAAAAAGATTCAAAACATTTTTGTAATGTATTTTTAATCTGAGCGTAAAAAATTCTATATGATCTTTTTTAATTGGGGTGTTTCTAAAATTTCAAACAAACGTATAAGATTTTTTGAAAAATAAAATCCTAAACGTACTGTTCGTGATATTATTTTAATATTTTACGTTTGAACCTATTAGGCATGTTCTGAAAATCACATGATCTTAAATCACATGTGATTTTAAAATCAATAATAGTCGTGCAGATAATCTTTCACTATTTTTTATAAGTTTTCTATTGTATAGAGCATCAAATATCATTTCTGAAAGAAAGTTATCGTATATGATTCTCAAAACGTCTGCAGGACCATTATTAATTTTATTAAAATCACATGTGATTTAAGACCATGTGATTTTCAGAACATGCCTGCATATATATTTGCTTAAACCATATTGCATTGATTTTACTATTTAAGAAAATAACAATGTGAGATTTGTTATATATTTGTGTACAATTTTCCGCCAGGCTCTCTTTTCATCGCAAAGCCTTTTAAACTCGTACAAGTTAAAGGGATACATACTTATCATGAAAAAATTGAGGCAGGTAAATAACGAAAGGCCATATCTAATATTATCTGATACGTGTTATTGCGAAACAATAGACAGAAATAAAAACCTTTAAATAAATTTTGTATAAAATTAATTGCTTATTACAAATGCATTTTCAAATCGGCAACACAAAACTTTTGCAAATTATATTACTCCCAAAAAAGTACTTTCTATATAAAAACCATGCTTGTAAACGGCGGTTTCGGAGTTATTCAGCAATAAGCACCGAAAATTTCTTTTTTTTTCAGGCAAAATTAAAACTTTTTTTTCGTTTTCAAAAACTCATAAAAAATTAAAATTAAAAAATTTTTTAATTTATCAGAAAGCTGGGTATATTAGCGAAAAAAATAAGGGATAAATCATTAAAGCCGATTGACAAATGTCGATTTTATTCAGAGTGAGGAAACTTCATTGACAAAAATTGGTATTTTCATACAACACAAAACACACACACACACACACAAATCAAAATTGTTCTCTTGTTTGGCATCGATTTGTGATTTTTAGCAATTGAGTTCCTTCACTTAATTGTGAATAAAATCGAAAATTTTCGATCGATAAATGATAATAAATAATAATATTATATAATAAATTTAAACGTTTTGCCCTCTCAATTTTTTATGAGTAATTTGGCATGAAAAAAAGTTTTCGATGCTAATTTTTGAATATCTCCGCAACATCTGGAAAAATTTTTAATTATATATTCACGATTTAAAGGTAATTCTATTACGAATGGTGCCTTACTTATCCTAATCATACAAACCGTTCTCAAATTATGATGAGATATACATATTAGCGTGACAGTCCTATTTCGGGTGCGTATCGTGTGCGCTGAATGAAAAGAAAGCGTGTCCTTTCGGCGCAAATATTTGTAGGTGTGTTGATTCGTGCGAAGCAGATTGTTAAGTAAGAGTTGTTCGTTTATCATGTTCTTCACAACTTGCTTCAAAAAGGTATGACTTTTGTTCGCATATGAAACAATTGAGGAGGGATTTTTTTCAAAAAGGCTTATTTCCACCTCCGACCTTGAACAAACCTAAGAGTGCCATCGTTCTTTTCATGCTTATCTGTATCCTCTAGATTAAAATTTATAGCAAAAAAGGTATATTTCGTGATTAAAAAGCTCAGTTTAAGACAAAATGGCATAGTTCCACATAATTGTTAGAGGTTGATGAAAAAAAAACCAATTTTCTATAGTCGCTTTAAGTGCTTACCTATCAGCTACGGCCATTGCGCATGCGTCCCACGCATCAACGAAACTTATCTGCACACATTATACCAAAAGGGAGACATTACCAAATGCTTTTTACTTTTTGCAATAAATACAAGTCAGTTAGAATAAAAGCTTTAAGCGGGTCAGAATAATAATTATTTAAAAAAAATTATTTAAAAATTATCTATTACGTTAATTATTAAAAAAAAATTATTTGTTGCACACACAGAAAAATTTTATATTAAAATCGTGGAAAACAATGTTAGTTTAACATTTTTCGGAGTGATTTTGCTTCATAGTTGTTTCATGTCAATTCAACATGATTTTATAATAACCTTCAAAGAACGTTTTTCCTTTTGAAATAACTATATTTCATGTTGACTTAATATTCCAGTACAGCTAAATGAAAATGAAGTTGGTATTGAAATAATACGAAGAATCATGTTGAATTATAGTTATTTCAAGTTGAAACGACGTGTATTTGATACTGAAATAATACGAGAAATCATGTTGAATCAAAGTTGTTTTAATTTCAAAGCACGTGAATTTGATATTAAAACAACACGAAGAATTATGTTGAATTAAAGTTGTTTCAATTCTTAAATGTGTTACTTATTCAGTAAAATATTATTTGTTTTATTAAAAACACATTGAAATTGATTGCCGAGGGGCATTAGCTAGTTCCTATGCGCATTTCACTGGTGCTAAATGCAGATTGAGGTAACCTTTACCCAAAAATCTCATAGAAAAACTAAAGATATTGTAGCAAATTTTCATTTAAATAAATAAGAGGCTTAAACAATATCAAAGTTTTAACATAAACTCAGCAACCATTAATGTCTTTTTATTTTCGTACTTTATACCAGTACTAGACTGACGGGCTTTTTCCCATTCTAAATTGTAGTTGTAGGAATGTAAGTACAAAAATAAATGCAAAAACAACAACAACAACTATAAACAAAATATAGTGTCCTGTCAAACAATTGTTTTTGGTCAGGTGCTGTCATGTTTTAAATAAGTGATTTTTTAAAAATCGCAAAACTTAGCTAGCAAACACATTCTTAAATGAACTTGGTAAGATAAAATCCCTTTTCTGCTACAAACAAATGTATTTATTGTGTCACAGTATTGAAACATACATACTTATGTATGTCTTTTTTTACATTAGTAGTAAGTTTAATTAGCATAGAGTTGCATTTTTTATGGTACACTTTTAAGATTTCAGCGCTTTTTATTCTTAAAGTAGCGTTTTATTTGTGAAATTTTTGATGTGGCAATATGTTAATTTGACAATATGTAAATGCATTACGTGAACAACGTAAAGCTTGACGACCGAAAAGTCGATAGTTAATGGGTCACTCAAACGAACTATAATGAGTGAGTGACTTGTCGTCAATCGATCAAGTTGTTGATCGACATCGTGGGTTAGGCTGGTAAATTGTTGGTTTTGTGATTAATATACACAGTAGTAAATATTCTGAATTTATAACTTTTAGATTACTTTAGTTTTGTCATATTTTCGAAAATTTTCAAAATTTTGGGTGAATTCATTAATGCAGTAAATTTTTGAAACCGTTCTGCGAACTATTGCAATATTAATACAAATGCTAGCGTAGTTGTTAGCGTAAAGAAACTTTTGACGAAGGAAAATATTATCATGTGATGGTTTTCAAATGCAGAACTTTGATTATTGCACAATTACTGAATTTACGAATGTGCTCTTTCTTCTTTCCAGTAATGTAAGTAATTTGTTTCGAAGTTATTCACAGTTTTAACAATTTTTAATGAATTTTAAAGATTTTTTTCGAGCAATAGCATTTTGTCGCGATTATATGTATTTGCAGTTCGCGTTTTGCGAACATCTAATATATTTACGATACGATTTTGTTGATTTACAGAAGTAATTGGCATTGTGAAATCGTCTTCCATGTCTATAAGGATCTAGAATATATAAAGAAATTATAAACGAAGTATAAAGTTATATTGAACCGGTTAAAGGAAAATGTTTCTAAGTTTTTGCTGCATATATGATGCACATAAAACTAATCTTTAGAGCATATACATATGTATGTATGTATCTAGTTTCCCTGGCTATAACTAAACACACCAGAAATTAAAAATTCTCTAATAGCCATGATACAGAAAACCATTTAGATCGAAAGTGGTTTAATTGCATAAGTGGCTTCTTGAACGAAAAAAAATTTTTTGGAATCAAAACACTTTAAATTTTCAAAGCAGAATTGACGAAAAACTTTCTACAAGCTTCACTTGTACTAAAATAAAGCAAATATGCATACATATATGCATTTTCTTTATTTTTTTTACAGAAAATACCTAAATAAAACAAAATTTATAAATTGGGACGTCAATAAGTTCCATAGTTATGACTGTTTGTTAAGATAACAAAATATTTTCTATGAAAATTATGTATGTATGTACATAGTACTAACAATGAACTGATTGAATATCAGCAATATACCAATAAGTAAATTCACCATTTTGCCTTTGTCGATAATGCAAAAATACATAGACCCTCCAAATAAAATTTTGCAAAACTTTTAAAGAAACTCCTCCTATTTTAACCCCGCCGAGTAGAAACCCTTAAAAATTCGTTACCCTCGCAGATACATATGTAAGTATGTATGTATGTAATTTAAAAGGCATTCATATGTGAATATGTATGTATGTATATAAGAAAGTATATACTATGTATTTGTGTATGTACATACATATGTATGTAACTTATTTGCAAAATCGCCATCATTTGCCAAAATTACAACGAACAGACGACATTGTTGGCAAACTTTAATAATTTAATGCTTTGCAATATTATCGCACAGCTTCCCCTAAATGTTTAACGAACAGAATTGTTGTAGTGCATTAAAACAGTAACAACATGGTAAATTCGTAGATTCAAACAACCCTCTTCCTGTTACAGTTATTCGTGCAAGGACCAGAACAATATAACAGAAAATTAAAGTACCGTAAATAAATAAATGGAAACGTAAGACGAGTGACTACTCGTATGTACGAATGACTGCAAGTTCATAAACGTTGTTAGGTTTTTTGCTTTTGTTATTTATTTCAATTTTGTTTTATATATTTTTTTATACCTGACCGCTTTTTATTTTGCGTATGACAAGTATGTATTTAAAATTTTTGAAATGAGAGTTTATGAAAAAATTCTGGACAAACACATTTAGGGGGTTGTAAAAAGTGAATAAATGTAGGAAGAGAAAGACAAAAAATAAGCAAAATAGCACCCCTCCCTGAAGTTGTGTTGGAAAAAAATGAAATATTTCCCTTTTTTAGAGCTGGATCGTCTCGTCAGCAAAATATGTAATGCAATTTTTTTCTGTAATTTTTTTATATTGGGGTGGAAAATATATATAAGTATAATGAAAGAAAAGCTAAAATCTATTTTTGTAAAATAAATTTTTAATATTGGGTGGTACGATAAATTATTTCAGTGTGGATTTCGCTCGAAATTTTAATGCAAATTCAGGAATTATTTTTTCTAGTAAATATAAATAGGTATGTAGTGTAAAATAAAATATATGATACACTTTTGTCACGTACTAAAGTTTCTAAAATAATTAAATTGACTTGGCTTAGTACTCATCACCGCTTCGATTGACGCACTGGAAGCCAACATTGCCAACATTATTCGTGAGATACCGGCCGAAATGTTGGAAAGAGTATGCCAAAATTGGACTAAGCGGATGGACCATTTGAGGCGCAGCCGCGGCCAACATTTGCATGAAATAATCTTTAAACATTAAATTATATCGACCCAACTATCGATCCAAATAAATATTTCATGCATTTTTCTGAATTTTATGTTTTTTTTTTTTTACTTTCCGATAGTTCTTATAAAATCACCCATTATATGTAAATTAGGCTTGCTACTGTGAGGTAGTTAACTAATTTTTAAGGGCCCTTGAAATGGTTTGGCATAAGTTTTCGCTTGCCGAACGTGTCCTGCAATATAAATGTTATTTTTAACAATATTTTATACAATATATATATTAAAATCAGTTTTGCTAAAATGACGTAGGTGGCATCGGTTTTGTACCTTTAGTACCTCCCATCTAGGGCTTGTAATTTCTCGGACTTTTCCCATGCCCGGGAAACGGGAAATAAAATTTCTTATTCCCGGGAATTTTTGATTCGAATTAAATAAGTTCAAAACAAAAAATGAAATTAATTTTTAATCAAAATATAAAGAATAAAAGCAACTTTACTCATTCTAAAAGCAATTATGTACATGCATACATACATACATATATTTAAAAAATAATTAAAAATTATTAATTTCATATATGCATGGACGTATGTATGTATGTTCTTTTTTTAAATTATCTACATCACATCTGTTAGCACCAGTTGCTGTTGGAGTCGGAATTTTCAATCTGAGTTCGCTTACCAATTAGGAAAAGAGATGATGAAGTAAAATAAAGTGCAACTCGTTTCAATTTAAGAAAACGAACGTCCACTTTCCCTTTAGTTTATTTACATGCAATTTTTTTATTGGTTTTTATTAGTAAATTTAATCGCTATAATATAATTTAAACAAAAGGCGTTTATTTCTAAACCGACACGTTCAAGCTCACAAATTCATCTAAAAAATCGCGTGACTTTAACCCGAACAAAAATATACTCGACCATAGTCGGCCGATCAACAACTATATATTACAAAAACCACCCTTAGGGGCTCCCATTCAAATAATGTGGTTTATTGAATTGATCGAATTTGTCCCCAGCATCGCCTACGATGCTCCTAGACGAGTGAAATGTATGACCAACTCCCATTAGTTTTCTAGCATCAACAATCTTTTGGAACACACCTACCCCTTATATCAATACTTTAAAGGTGCTCCAATACAAAATTTACAATACAGACTAGAAATATGTCCCATGACTGCCTAGGAGTTCCCCCTACGGGTATTAAATGTATGGCTGAACTCCATCGGTTTTTATTTTCAAGATTTTCTCAAGACATAATTGCCCATTATATTCATTCCTTCGGGGACTCCCATACAAAAAAATGTACATTTTGTATGGTAGCCCCCGTGAAGAATGGATATTTAGGTTAGGTATGTTAGAAAAAAATGATGGGGGAAAAAAGTTAAGTAGGGTCAGTCATACATCTAGGAATAGCCTACACAGAAAAAAATAAGTTTCGTTTTTGATAACAAAAATCCCGGTATTCAATAATTTTTTTTTCAAATTTCCTGTGATAAAGAATTCCGCTATATTGATAGCAAAATTATTTCAAAACAAAAAAATATAAATTAAAAATAATGTTGACATGCCTGGGATACGAACTCGGGCTTCCCGGTCGTAAAGCTTGCTCTCTACAGCCGAGCCATGTCCCAGTTATATTTTTATGAGATAAAACCTGTTTTAAGTACTTTTGTATGAAAAGAAGAGATATAACCGGCATGGGGTAGAAATACAAACAACGAAATATTGTATTAAGTTAATGACAAATGTTATTGAAATTCATATTTTTTTCAATAACATGGTCTTATTGAACATAATTCTTGTCTATTTTTTTCTGTGTAGGTGCAACAAGGGCCTAACAATTTTATTAAACCACCATATTTGTTTGGGAGTCCCCAAGGGTAGGGAATTCATTTGGTTGGGTGATCAAAAGTCACAATGTATATACATATGTATGTATGTATTTACGTATATTTGATAACAAGAAATCTTATTATTTTCTCTATACACAAATATTTTTATGCAGATAGCACTTTTTTACTTACAAAACAATAGATTAGATAGCAAAAAAAAAAAAATATGAAAAAACACCTTTAAGAAATAATATATTTTTTCAATTAAAATGACAGATGACACTTCAGTCAGAGAACACGTCGCTATAATAAACTCATTTTCGAGAAAATTGCAAATAGCGCCATTTGAATATAAGCCCTCTATCCACTATCTAAGCCACTATCTTTTCAATGTCTGATATAATTTTGATTGTTGTACTTTTTCCACAAAAGACAAATTAAATTTTTCATGCACGGCATAAAGTTTCCATACCTTCTAAGCGTTGCTAAAATGACGTAGGTCTGGCGATATTAAGTTAAGTTGTGGTTAAAAACGTTATATAAAAATTTGGTTCAATAATTAAAATACATATGGAAATGTAAACTTACGATCGCTTGAGAAAGTAGACAAAAAATCTACGAAACGTCGGAGAAACTGTAATAAAATGAATTTTTATTTACATTAAAACTTCGGGCCTAATTAGCTTAAAAAAGGGAAAAACTTTGGAAAGGGAAATAGTTTTTCAGTGTTCAGCACGTCCTAATTACTCTAAAAAAATTAATTAACAAATTTAAACATTTCAAAAATAAAAGGCTGGAAAGCAGTGTAATTGCAATTAATAAACTTAAATTGAACTTTGAGCCGTCTTTTGCTCTATAACTCCAATCTAGAAGCGGCACCACCATGAAACTCTCCGAATGCATAGAAAAGAGTTTCATAACTAACGTTTATGTTTTTAAGATTAAAAAAAACTGATTTTTGATATATAGGCCTTTGAGATCGAGGCCACCACAAGTGAGCTTTGAACTTTTGGCGAAAAAAATTGTAATTTACTCCACATCAAAAGCCTTATTTTAACCTGAAAAATAACATCAAATAAAACTTTTATTTTTTAGAAGTTATAGTTAGTTATGTTTTTATGGCCACCTTAGTAAAATTTTTACAATTTTTCCAATTTTCATGACGGTATATTTCAGAAACGTGAAAAGTCCTAGATCTGAAATTTACATTTTTTCGACATTTTAATGGGTTTCATTTGTGGAGAATGTCATCGAAATTGGAGTTGGTGTTTTCGACTTGAAAGGTTTACTTCTGAACAACGATCATACCGCAAGAGAAACAATGACACTGCTACTCTTTTCAAAATTTTCGAAGCCATCACTCGAATTTTTTCTCGACTATAATTTTTTTACGTTGGGTCATGTTCTGTGACTTATTCATGTATCGTATGCACGATCTTTAAAATACCCCAAGGAAAAAGCTCCGGGAGCGGTTTGGTCCGGCTAATAAAATCACTGCTCTTTGAAATAATGCGTTCGATGAAAACGATCCGTAGCAGTGTCATTGTTGCTCTTGCGGTATGATCGTTGTTCAGAAGTAAACCTTTCCAGTTGAAATTTCCCAATTCTTCTTTGCAACAATCTGAAAAAATACAAGAAAAATATGTTAAAATAATAAAGTTATAGACTATTCAAACTCCTTCGTTCATTTTGGTCACCCTGTACTTATATAATGCCATTATATTCCAAGAAAATTTTGTGATACAACTTCCAATTGTGTTTTATAAGGACTTAAAAATTATCTTTACAAAAAAATTTAATTGACTTGTTACAACTTTAGTGCAATGATTTCTTATGATTTTAGTCGTGGATTAATCCAAACTCAATTTCGATACCTTTTCCGAATCAATTTCGAAGATCCTAGAGAGCTGTCCGAACAGTTAAATTGTTGCTGCCGGTGATTTCAATGTTCACAATTGAGTAGTCCACTTGCAAACACCGCTATGTTTAAATATCGAAATTTGTAGAAAATCGATCAAAACTTCAAACAACAAATAAAATGGCGGCTTTTAGCGAATTTTTATTTTTTTCAACTTGGCGGTGTTTGCAAGTGGACTACTCAATTCATCCTGGCTTCGGCATTCAAGCTATACAACTCCAGAAGGGCAATATGTTGAGTTATTCGCCGCGCACAACCACCTCGTGCAATTAGTGAAGGAGCCAAACATATTTCGTGTGTTGAAAGGCACCAAAACAATATACTCGACCGTTTTTTTTACTTCGCACCCTGGCAAGTACGAAGTGGGCGTTAGTGCACCTCTCGGTAGCTCGGATCATTGCGCCTTTTCCGCCTCCTTTTCATTCTCAAAACTTTGCAACGCCTCACAAACAGCTACGAGATTGTCAAAATATATTCATGAAAATGCTCGATGGACAGAGTTCAACGAATTTTTCAAGCAGTTCAACTGGAAACTATATTTTCTAGAAAACTTTCATACCACCTAAGCAAATTCTGATTAGACCACGAGAGAATTCGTAGTTCAATCAGACGTGCAAAAATGCAGTCAGATCCAGAGAAGAATCATTCAATATCTTTTTTTTTGTTTTTTTTAATAACAAACACAACCCGCGAAGCGATTAGCTTGTCTGCGGAAAACACCCAGGGTCTATGGCGAGAATCGAACCCACGACTCTGGACTGACAGGTTAGCATCGCTACCACTCAGCCACTGGTGTAGTACGAAAAACACAGAAACTGATTCGCTGCGCAAAACCGCGAGATCTTTGTGTGCCAGAGTGTTAAGGCGCACAGTGGGGATTCTCCGATTCCAATGGCAACGCTGGAAAAGTGCAGTTGAATATCAACTTGAAATGATTTAATTCTCGTATTCAATTTTTACGAAAAAAGTTGTATATATAAGAATTAAAATCACATTCAACAGAGCCACCTGACAAGTGGTGATAAGCAAAATACACGTGATCACTGACGATGGAAGTGTAGCGGCTTCCGAAAGTGGCTCTACTCTGTTCTGCTATGTACGCTGAAAAATTAAGTTTATGTTAATTTTTCCCTTGTTCCTTGGAATATTAATCAAGCCCAATTATTTTTGAATTAAACGTTACGAACCTTAGCATAAAAATTAATTTGGATTCAAGAGCAAATACGTTAGAAATAATAAAATTAATGATTTTGTAATGTTCTACAATTTTGTTAAAGAAGGGTAGCGCTTTATTTTACTATAATTTTTAAAGCAAGTGTTGAAGCAGTAAGCAAAAATTTAAAAGCTTTCCAGAATGATATTACTTATGAAAATCCTATAAAAAAGTTGCCACAAACGCATAGAAGTAAAATGTTTATTTTGTATATTTTCATCTCTTCACACGTACAAATTTAAAATCATTACAATACACAGTGGGGAACTTCGTACAATAAATGGAAATATATCTGGAACTTCTAGCAGCTGATTGTTTTTTTACAATTCAACAACAGTAATATAGATTCTTTGGAAGCAATGAAAATGTAGTTTCTTAAAAATGACTTCCAATTTTTTATACTGGGTTAATATTATTTTTAAATATTAATAATCTTTTAAGCTGTGTTCTCACTATGTGTATTTGCCATATGGAATGTCACATTTTCAGATGGTAAATTTGTACACATAGTCTGAACCCCTTCAAACAATAGCCTGTGTTATTTCTCTGTGTATAGTACATATGATTTAGAACGAGTTCTATTTTGAAGTGACAAAGCATCTGTCATCAGCTGGTTTTTAATAAAGCAATTGTTTGCGGACGGGAAAATGAAATAAAATAATCATTAAATTAATAAAGTATTAAATTAAATAAAATAAGTGTAAAATTAAATAAAAGAAGTATATATAACAATAAAATATGTATAACCACTCGGCTGTTTTATGATTGTTTTGCTTTATAGGTTATGTCAAATGTACGTAACATACCAACAGGTGAACATAAAAATTATAAACCTTATGTAAACCGCAAATTTTGACATACACATGAAATCACATGTGTATAAAAAAGTGACATTCCATAACACAAATACACATAGTAAGAACACAGCTTTACACAGTAATTCTGTATAATAAAAAAATTGCCCTTTTTGAGTTTTGTTAATCTACACTTGAACTCAATTTGTATCGGTATCGGCGATGTTTATTTTTAAGTATCGGTATCGGATCAGCAAAACGGCGTATCGTTACTCCCTAATTTAAATGTAAAGTGTCAAGCTTTTTATCTCACCCAATAAAAAAATATATACATACTTTGCCAAAATAAAAGGCCTTGTGATAAACAACAAGGAAGTAATAGAAAAAAATGACAAAAATAAAATTTTTGCGGCTTCTTTGAGGGTAAGTTGAGCTAACAGTTTTCCGGAATGTATGAAAATTTTACGTGTCCTGTTTATTTTCCATCATTCCTCATTTGCGTAAAAAATACACGCACACATACATACTCAAGCTCACGCACAGTTTGGAAATGTAAAAAGTATTTTCTGTCTTTGACATGGTTTTATTCTAATTTTACACACAAAACACCCAGCAGCTAAAGTTACAACTAGTAACACTTTGGGACAGTCATATTACTAGTTGTAATGATAGTAGTCAAAAAACGACAGTCATATTACTAGTTGTAACAAGACTAGTAAGGTTACTGGAAACAAAAGAACAATCATTTTACTACTTGTATCGAGACTAGTAACGATACTAGCCAAAAAGGGAAACAATTTTCAGGCATACGATTTTATATAAAACATTTTTTTAGCTCTTAAAATAATAAGTAGAATGTGGCTCAGTGGGTAGAGTACTTGCCTTAAAGTATGAGGAATGTGTGTTCGTACCCCGGTAGAGCCAAAGTTTTTTTTAGAGTTACAAAACTATTAATAAAAAAACTAGTAAGCGTACTAGTTTACTATAACTAGGATTCCAACTGGGATATAACTGTATACAAATGAACTAGTTGGTCTCCTATGACAACCTAATGTTAAAATCGATAGTTCGATGTATGAAAAAAGGAAAGATAGGCAACTAGTCTGAAACAAAAAGCAACTAGTATAGTTCCAACTACATACCAGTTACTTTGTCTGCAGGGCATACAGATATTCATAAACATACATACATATATACATAGATATATATTTTGTTCATTACTCTATAGAACGCTTTTAAGTTTGGATTTTTTCATGTGTTTTTTTGCCGTTTGGCTTTGATACGAAAAAAGTCTAAAAAAATCAATGAGGGTAAACTTGTATTTTTTCAGTTTTCCACAATTTTGCATATATTTTTTTTATTCGACACCAGCTAAAGAAAATTTCATTATTTTTGTTTTCACAGCCTCAGCAGCGACAAAACATAAAAATTTTTTCTATTCAACATTTAACACTGAAATAAACGTTTTGAAGTTTAAGTAAAAAAATCAGCACATTGTATACATTAGTAAACGGAAAAGGACATGTGCTGCAGTATAAGGATTATAAGAAAATTTAAAAAGTCGTGTGCGTTTCTTCCTGATTTTTTTTTACAATTTGTATGTATTGGTATGAGTTTGTTTATGTGTGAGTGATTGTTGATTGGAAAGCGTGTTTTGTTGCGATATGCCTGATGCGTATGCAAAACAAATAAATAAATTTGAAAGTTTAAATTTATGGAAAAATGCTTACTGTTAGGAAGTACATAGTACTTCTTCTTCTACAATAACAGCCAACCAACCCTCTTAGTTATTATGGAGATAAAGCGAACTACAAGATGAATGCTTGTAAATATTATTTGCAATGTTTAAATTTTTTGATAAAATTTTAATTCATGTTTCTTAAAACAACAACGCACAGTGGCGTGAAATAACACAGCAATTAGGAAATAAATTGTTAGTATTTGTATACTATTTAGCCTATTTTGATGAAGCAAATCGTAACGTAACTCACTTTCAACAATTAGTTTCTGTCAGAAAACAAATTGGTCAGAAGTTCCAAATTCCGTTTTTCAAACACAAATAACTTTAAATTTATAAAATATGCTTTAAACCCATATGTATGTATATTTCTTCTTCATCTTGAAGCGTAGGTTACATATTGAAATGACTCTTGCGGAAAATTGTGTACCAATTATCTTCAACGTACTTGCTCTATCATACTATCCAACAAAATTCAACATTTGTCATGACCTTTTGTCACCAGTATATTTTTTTGATGTGTCATGGTCCCCTAACTACAAAAAACAGTCGAAATGTAAAATTCTATGCAAACATTTCTTTTTAATTTTTTTTTTCTTAAATTTGGGATTTTTCAAGAGGCTGCTACGCCGATTTCATTAGAACTTGGGTAGGGGTGGCCCAATTTAATTACAAAAACACTTAAAAATAAGAAAAAAAAATACTTTTAAGACGTTCGTTCTAGCATTAATTTTTTATATACTCTATAGTTTCGGAATTAGTCAGACCGCAATGAGGAAAAATGTAGTTTTTTATGCAAATTTGGAAAATTTTTATTTGTTAAAAATTTATAAATAATCAAAAATGGCTAAAACTTTCCAGTTTTATTAATTAACTAATCTCAAAGCCGCATATACTACAAATAAAATAAGCTTTATATCATGAAAATCGATGGATAAATATTGATTTTATTCGTAATAAAATGAAGTGAAGTATTGTAGCAGAACCGTCGGCGAAGTAAAAGAACTAATAAAAATGGCTACACAGCTTAAACAACTCAATGCCAATACTTGACAAAAGAGGGTTTTGCAACACTGCTCTACAAAAAAAGGGGAATAGCAGAGTTGTAAATTAATTAAGCTTTCTATCTCTCCCACTTCAACACCTGTTCTCTCTACACTATCCTTTCCCAAGGAAGGTAACGCATTAATTAATTACCTGGTAGGCATTAATTGCCTGATTGTATTACTTCTCTTTTTAAAATAAAAAAAAGTGAGGCCACCTAATTTTTGCAAAAATTTATAATATTAACACTGTATAGCAAAAGGATTTGTTTTTTAATAACTAGACTCTCATTGGCGTAGTTAGAAATTTTTTTTGGGGGTGGGGAAACTAATTTTTGTTATTGAAATTTTTAATCCGGCTATAAATTTTCCTAACACCAGCTACAATACCACAAAAAATCTATTGCTTTTAATAGCATGGCTTTTCAAGTTTTTATTATTGGTTTAAAATGTTTAATGCATTTTTTAGGATAATCATAATAAGAAAATTTCATTTCATTTCGGCCATTGCACTATAGCTCAGACGACTACTTTCTTTGGCCAAAGCTGTGTAAGGGCGAAGTTCTTTATCGATTCTTATGAAACTTTGTAAAAACCTTCCCTTCCAGTGGCATTGCAAATAGTGACGAAACAATGGGCAGTGCCATGCCCATTCAAAGTAAATATTATTTTTAAACTACTTCTACATAACCGAATCTAATGAAACTTGGCACACACATTAAGCTCCAGCATAAATGCAATTTTATGATTAAAAAAGTGGGCAGTGCCACACCTATTCAAAGGAACTATTATTTTTAGCTAGATCTACTCAGCTGAATTTTATGAAACTGGACAAAAGCATTAAGATCCGCTAATGATCCAATATTATGACAATAATAGTGGGCAGTGCCACGCCCATTCAAAGTAGTCCTTCCATTCTTAACCTTACTATTTTCTTCCGTAGTAAATGAATCTAATTTTCTTCAACAAGCGCAATATACAGTAGGAATATAACTTTTTACAAATATTTGCAAATGGGAAAAAATGGCATAGCATAGTTAGATAGAGCATAAAAAAGTAAAAACAATCATAGTGTTTTTTATTTCGAAATCATAAAAAATTGGCAACGTAGAGACGTACGCAGAAAAAATAAGCTTCGTTTTGGATACCGAAAATTCCGGTATTCAATTAATATTTTTTTTTTAATTTCCTGCGATAAAGTACTCCGCTATATTGATAACAAAAATCGTAAAAAAATTATAACTTTTTTAAATAATAATCAAAATATTTGAATGAACAAAAAATTGTGTCAATAATTTATAATTTTTTTCAATAAATGTTATTTTAAATTTAAGTAAGTTTTTTATTAAAACTTGGGAGAATTTTGATAACAAATGTATTTAAAATTTACTTTAAAATATATATAAATTTAAAAAATATTTGATATGGCTTGGATACGAACCCGGACTCTTCGGACGTAAAGCATGCACTCTACAGCTGTAGCGGAATTATGTAACTTTTAACGATTCGATAATCGTAGCATTTGTCGACATATTGAGTCGCTTGCAGTAACGAGAGTGCGATTGTGTAATTTTATTCGATATCATGTAGCATCTCTGTTAAAAAAAGCGAAAAGCGCAAAGAGGAATGGAAAAAAACAAATGAATTTGTCCATGCCAAACCGTGTACAGACAGTTTTTTCATTCGGGTTGTTAATTTTGAGAAATATGTATATGTTAAAATAAATGTTTAAATAATAGAAATATTGTTATTTATACTACATAAAAGTGTTTATATGTTTCTATATGGTTGTATAAAAATAACTTCTGTTGGTACAGAATAATAAATTCGATAAATTTTCGTTATATTTATTTTAACGATACGATTATCGTAATAAAAGTTACAGAATCGAGCTACTGAGACATCTCCCAGCTATTTTTAATAATATAAAACTTGTTTTGGAGGACTAACCGCTGGAAATCATGCCAATGTATACATGGAATTAAGTGCATATGTATTTGATTTAACGGCTATGTTTATTATATTTGCAATTTTGCAATAACTTTTTTTATTAAACACCTTTTATTGCGTGATTCTTAAAATGTGCGGTATTGATAAATATTGTATTAAGTTATTGATAAATGTTACTGAAATTAGTATTTTTTTAACAATATTATTTTGTTGAACATAATTTTTATTTATGTACATATTTTTTTTCTATGTAGGGCAATATTCAGAAAGAATAGGAAAATCAACGTCAATAATTTTTAGCATACACAGCATAATACTCATAGTTTTATAGTTTTATTGAATAGTCCATTCGATTACAAAAAATTTCAGTCAAAATAAACCGCAATCGGATTAAAAATAAAAATCATATAATCGAATTAGCCTTTGACTCTGGATGTCGCTTTAAAGAGAAGTACCTATACATAAATGTATAATATATATTCTATATGTGCATCGAAAAACACACAATGGCTGAAACTATATTTTTTTGTATTTAGCACTCAACCGGAACGCCAGAAATCACTCAAATCTTAAACTGTGTTCAAGGGTTAATTTCGTACTTATTCACAATTAGTACTCGGCATATCAAATCTTGAAAGCCTTACGTTAAAGGTATAAGATGTGTGTTCAGCCTTTTTATGTAAAACTTTACGAGGAACATTTTTATAGAATATTTTAGCCTACTATATTGCCGCCGATGGGGAGCTTTTACACCTCTTTTAGGAAAGGGACAAAAAGGCCCATACAGCGAAGAGTTAGAGGATTAAAATGTTTCACAAAAATTCTCCTCGTTGTGTTTAACATAAAAACGCAGAGCACATATTATACCTTAAACCTAAGGATTACAAGATTTCCTATGCCGAGTCACTCTAACTATGTGCTAAAGTGTATAATTTTCTCCGTCTTAAATATTTCTAAAGATATATAAATTTCTCGTTAGTTTGCAAAAAACTTTAACACGACATAAGACTTGAGTTGCCCTAGAATAACTATATGTAGGAATCTCCTTTAGAGTCCATGGAAGTAGGTAAGTTCTATTCCACATAAAATGATAAAACTTTTCACAATGTCACAGAAATAAAAAGATTTGTAAATACAATTAATTTTTTTTTGTTATATCAATTAAATAATTAATTAATTTTGAACTTTCAACGATTTTTGTAAATACAATTTCGAAATTGTAAATTAAAAGGAAAGCGGAAAGATATTTTGAAATTAATATATCAACGAAGAATTTGTTGACAACCAAATTTTTATCAAACATTTTTTTGTAGATTTCAAAATTATTTCAATTAATATTATTGTTATATCAACAATGAGAACTGTTGATTACCCGAACAAATTTTAATTATCATAATTGTTGTATTAACAATAATTTTTTTAATACACAATCACAATTCTCGAAACGATTTTTTGATTGTCTTCGAAAAACACTAAATGTCTTTGGGCGGAATCGAAGCGGTGACCTCTAGACTAATAGATTAATGCTACGTAAACACTATGACATTTTATGACATCGCAAGCAAAGTAGCGGCAACGTTAGCCACTTCCGATGTTTTGATTGTTTTGTTTTTGAAATGCGACAATATTGCAGTCACAAAAACAAAATGACAAAAACAAATGTAGTTTTGTCGCATTAACGGCCCTTTTCACAATGTACGATTAAGAGTTAACATGGACTTTAACGGAAACTTTGCCATACAAAACTTGCCGTTAAAGTCCACGTTAACTCTTAATCATACATTGTGAAAAGGGGCGTAAGTTGTTAATTTAAAATATGACGCCACAAAATGACAACAAAATAAATCTTCAATGCAAAGCGTATTAATACCAAGTGGCCTTATTAGTGCAACAACAACTGGACTTTACCAATCTGTCATGTCAAATGCATATGTACATAAAAAGTTATTCTTTAGTTTTTTTTACATAGAGTTTGACACTTTGGTAAAGTCAGCTGATGCTCATTTTTACTAATAGGGCCACCTGGTATCAATTCGCCTTGCTTCAATGTGTACGAAGCATAACGTTCTCATTTATCAGCTACAGAGCAATTCGTTATTAAATACGCAAATAATGAATACACACAAAATTTGATTTGTTTTGTTTCATTTACGTGTGTGCATTCCCTTATGATATAATTTAACAAATAATTTTGTTGAGTAATTTAATTGACTAGAAAATTTTAGATTTTAAATTTGTTATATCAACAATGATGGTTGGTAATTTTTTCAAAAGTTTCAACAAAAACTTTAGTTGGCATTTTTAATCAAAAAATATTCGAAAATTGTCGAATTTTTGCTCCATACATAACGAAAATTTTGGTTAGTTCAGTTTGTTTAAAAATATGTCAGTGTTTGTCGTATCAACAACTCAATTTATTATATTAACTAAATTATTTTTGTATATTTTTTATTTACTTATTAAATGCTACAAATACAATTACAAATTATATCATAACTTAATTTAAACGAGAATAGTAACAACGACCTTCACTCGTTGTAGTGAAACAGACCAAAGTCTATGGTGGGAATCGAACCCACAACCTCCACACTGATAGGCTAGTGCACTACTCACTAACCTACCGAGGCACCCATTTTTTAATATAAATTACATACATATTAACAGTTCGAACTCTTAGTTGAAGTTTGATGATACTTTTTTCTGTGATCAGAAAAAACATGATCCATAAAAACATAAAAATAAGTACCAAAAACAAACATTTATCAAATATGTCTTACAACAGTTCAAAATACACACCTCGAGTATTAAAACCCATATTCACAGATTTTTTAATAAAAATACTTTTTGAAAAACAATGCTTTAATTTTGTAAAAGAATTTTGGCTTCACATCTGATAATATGCAAACATTGGCAGCTTTGTATATATAAACAGGGCAACCAAGTGTCTTCCAATATATTGGGAATTCTTTCCAATATATTGGGAATTCAACCACAAAAAAAAATTGTTTTACTACACAGAAAAAATTATTATAGTTTTTTATTTTAACGCATATCGCACCTGTTCATCAAAAGTAACACAACTCAAAATTTACAAGTTTTCAGTAGAGGCAAAAAACTAATTGCGCCAATATAATGGAATTATTGTTATAAACAAATATACCGTTGTAAAGGAAACTCAATAATATTTCAATAAAATAATACAATACCAAAATTTTTACAGTGGTTAGATATGGTAATCATACACTGTTTCCTTCAAAAAAGTGGAAAATATAATTTTTTGAGTTGTGTTACTTTTGATGAACAGGTGCGTTATGTGTTTGAACTTGCTTTTAAATTTTATTATTATTTTTTTTTAGATTTTTAAATATTCCAATACAAAAGAAAAAAAAAATTATATACATTTCTTATTATATATTTACGAATTTTAGTTTTTAATTTTACGAATTTTGTGCTAGGTCCCATTTTCGTAAAAAATGTTTAAATTTATGAATTTAGTAATAGAATACAAATTATAGTTTTTTCTGTGTTAATTTGAAAATTTTACTTTTTGCCACAAAATTTGGAAGTTCGGCCATAGTGCCTTGGGGGCTCCCATACAAATATGGTGGTCTAATGAAATTAAAAAATTTGGCCGTTGCAGCGCTTAGGATGCCTATAAACGGATCAAATATATGACTAACCCCGCTTAATTTTGCTTTTCCAAAATTTTTTTTAACACACCTATCCTATATCTCCATTTCTCAAGGGGGCTACCATAAAAATGTACAGAGAAAAAACAAAATTTCATTTTCTGTTAAGGAATTCAATGAAATAAAAAATATCTTGTCTAGGAATGGACCTACAAACAAATTTGTAAATACCCTGCGAAAAATTTGGTGACAAACTTAAACGCTTAAACATCACTTTCAATCGCGTTGATCTCGAAGCACCTGATGTAAGTTTAACCATCCGTGCAGACAAAATTTCTTTGTCTTTTCAATTATTCATGCCTTAGAATTTCTTTATAAATTGAAAGATTATATTGAATGAACTTAAGGCAAAATAACTATGTTTGGAAACCATACAGTTCGATTAAACTCATAACTTAATTGTTACAATTTACAATTTACAGATTTCAAAATGAAAAGTAAATTATCTGAGCCAAAGAAATATATTTTAATTTTTTATAGTATATCAAAGAAACATTTTGTTCCAGTCCATGCCAGAAAGACCACCAAATTGTATGTGGCTGACTAGCAAGTAACAAAGTTCCAGCCTTATCGAAGTAGATGGCCAGAAAACGAAACTCTTGAAATGATATTTGTCCCAAAAAGATAAGCTCTATAATTTAAGGTTATTTTTCCATATACATTTTTTTGTTAATCAATAAATTGAAATTAACAACACTTTCTTAACACTTAACGAACAGGTCGAGAACTTCTTTCTTGTCTTACAGGCATTTATGCATGTTACTAAACAGTTCCAAATTTATTTATGTTAAAATAATAAATACTCGTAAATTGTTTATTAGAGAGCTTTTTCTTTGATGTTGTTAATTATTTAAAATTTATTGTATATAAAATAATCTTAGTTTTTGAATATTTATTGACAAACTCTGTTAAACAAAACTTTTCAAAATGTTAAAGTATTAAATTTTTTAACATATATCATTTTACTACAAAATTATAATAAATTTATTTTTAAATTATTTAGCAGATTCCGATGACTGCTTCTACAGCCTAAAATCTATGATCATTTCCAAATTGGTTACATGAACGAAAGTTTGGTGGGGAAATATTTGAATAATAAAAATGAAAATGCGTAAAAATCATTAAAGTGTAAAATTCAATTTACAATCGATGTTTTGCGTTAAAAGTATTTATGAATGGATCATAATCATACACTCACTAACTAAACAATTGGCGGTTACGCAAAGAGGGCAAATTGATTTTGATTGAGTGAAGAAGGTAATAAACGAACGGTTGTCATGGTAATGACAATGAGCAATTTGAAACCTGGAAAAGTTGCTACTGAAACACCTAAAAATAATAAACCTTTTAAAATGTGTGTCAGTGTGTTGTATTCGACTTCAAACTATAAAAAGCTTATCTGATGCACAACGGATACAGACGACTCATGCACAGTGGGGCGAATAAAATAAAATTAAAGCTTAGAACACATTTACTTGAAACACATATCACCCTTAAATAATCATGTATTGCATATAATATTTTTGTTAATTGTATCACTGCATTTATCTGCAATTCTATCAAATGCACCAAATCTTTCTGATTACGTTAATATCTTCTATTGTAATAAACACACTTATTTAAACTGCTCTTTCGTAATGCTTTACTACACGCAAGCGAAAACATGACCGAGGCAACCATAATCTAAGAGCAACATGCTATGATTGAATGCAACAAAATAAATGTGCTCTAAATAAGATATTGTTGTCACGTAAACAATATGTGTAGATCATATAAACGGTATGTATATGTCATTTATTCAACATGTTAACGTAAATAATATTATATAGCATGTAAATGTCATGTCAATAAAATGACATCTACGTAAGAAGAAAGGAACTTCGTTCCTCCTCGGTGTCCCGCGGTGCCGTACATTATTTCATATTTGTTCTCTTATGTTTACATTATTCGGACAATTTTATTTAAAAAAATTTCCTCGAATAATTTTATAAATTTTACGGAAAAAAATGCTCCACGAAAAATGAGTATAGGGAAGGAGGAAATTAAAAGTTATGCCCATGTCTTTTATTTTTGTCCTGGGTTCCCATGGAAAAGTCGAAGTTCCGTATCTTTTATAAATTTTCTTTACACAGATTTATACATATTTAAAATCAGGCTAATTCTTCTATCAAATAAAACAAACTTTATTAAAATTGACCGGCAATGTTAAAAATTACGTCAATTTCATATATTATTCGTACCAAAAATGCGACCTACTAATACCTTCTTCGCAAATATAGTATACCAATAAGAAATGGAGCTTGGATATAGGCAGCTTTGTAAGGGAGAGAAGCAATACTTCTGCTTACAAACCTGTTTACAAGAGGCATGATTTTTATATGAAGAATTCCATCTTGGAAGCACTAGAACTTGGCAAATAACTATTTCGTCATTGATTCGAAAGTCTCAAAACAGCAAAATTAACACTGGCCCTTTTAGCTCCAACCCACATATTTGAAAATTAACAATGTTTTCCAGGACGTTAGACAGGTAATACAGCATATGTATTTCAAATAAACCCGTCTTATTTTTCTGATCAACTCCACTGTATTCTAAAAATATTATTAAGGAATTGAATTTACGACTGTTCAATAAAATTTGAATCTAGTATATGTACAAACAAACTTACATGCTCAAATACGTATACACATATGTTTGGGAGGACTTGAGACCCACAGATATTCAATCAAACATATTTCGAAGGTTTATATTAAAGTGTGTCTGTCAATATGCACCCTGAAGGAAGCCAGGGGCCAAGTGTCGCCAAGTGACTTTATGGTGACATTATCAACAAATCGCTTACACTTTTTATTTTGCCTTTGATGGGAAGAGAAGTTTTTGACAGCTACAAGACGATTTTTTTATTGTCTGATTTTGTTGTGTTGAAAATACCCAGCTAAAACTTTTGTCATTTTGGTAATCGGTAGTACTTTATTAATAGGTTACAAAGTAATGAGTGGTACTTATTTATCTTATTACTATGTGTCAAATTAGAACTACTACCTAGTTTTTAATAAAACTATTACGTATTTTTCTCATTATCTGAAAGTAGTTAAAATTTGTTGATATGTATTAGTAAAATGAGTAGACAACCACTTTTTAAGTCAACATATTTTTGTATATGAAAACTAATTTTTGTCGCTTAAGCTTATAAGTCAACAATAGCCGAGTGGCTATTGTTGACTTATAAGCTCAGCTGGGTCAAAACATAAACAATTCAACAATATAAAAAAATATAATGTGTATACATTTTTTTTATTTCAATTTGTTTATTTGACTACTTATTTTTTGGCTTCAAGTAAGCCAAATAGTAAGTAGTTACGACTTAAATCCTCATATAGGTTTTTGCCTAGCAGTTCGCAAAGTTTTTGCTGGGTAAATGCGGCTGCACGCAAAACTAAAAATTTTCATAAAAAATCTAATTTAATTGCCTTACCTACTACACAGTTTCATATGTGTTAACTAGAATCATTAAAATGCACTAGTGAATCTCTGGTGCCGATGTCTCAATGTAGTCCCATAAGAACCACATAGTCTATACTAAGTCAATATATCCGAGGTCACTAGTGGAGTCTCAATGACAAGCACATGCTAAATGTCTATAGCGGAGAACATTGCCTGGTGTACAATTAGTCAATAGTACTGGGGACAAAGTCAATAGTACATTAGTACAGTTTTACTATCGACATTTCCTTCAAGGCATGTATAGTATTTCTCTATGAATGTGTGTGTATTATTTCCATGTAAATACGCATAAAGGTACTGACAGGCTTCTATTATTGGAAAAGATAAGTAAACTCACTTATACAAAGGAAAACATACAACTACCCTCCCACCCACTTCAAACGTTATTGCAAAGAAAGGTTGAAATAAAAAAATGGCTTATTCTTATTTGGCCATAAAATATGACGTGTGTGCGAGTGTGTTATAATACCATGGGGTCCCATATTTAGATTTGTTGTTGTCGTTTTTTCACATTGTTGTGAAATGGGACATCAAAAACAAGCAAAAAAGCTAAAAAGATGAAAACGAATTAATGCTGGAGTGGGAGGAGATAAAACAAAATGTGGCATAAAATCATTTTGATGTCGTGCAGTGTATTGTGCTAAATTCATCTTTCTTTATGCTGTTGTATATTTTTCCTGGTTTTATTTTCAGTCAAAACTTGTTTGTAAAATTTAGCTTCATTTTATTTATTCTCTTTTAGCTTTGGTGAGGGTTGGCAAAAATTTCGTTTATACATTTATGCGTAAATGGGCATGTAGGCGTATATATGTGTGTGTCTATGAGAAAAACTGCAAAGGAACAGGAATAAGTGTGAATGTACAATGTTTGTTGTTTCCCAGCAAAAACTTTTGGCATTTTAGTAATTGGTAGTACTCTTAATGGGCGACAAAGTAATGAGTGGTAATTATTTATCTTATTACTATGGTCCAAATTAGAGCTACTACTTAGTCATTAATAAAATTAGTACCTATTTATCTCATTACCTGAAAGTATGTAGTTATAATATGTAGTTATATTTTAATAAAATAAGTAAACAAACACTTTTTAAATTTAACATCTGTTTGTATATGAAAATTAATTTTTGGCTAAGTTAATAAAGTACTTGTCTTCAAATCTGGAAGAGCACCGTTCATATCCCAGCCGGGTCAAAAAAATAAACAAGTTGTGAAAAAATATTAATAAAATACAGTGCTTATAAGCAAATTTAATTTTTTTGTTGTTTATTTGACTTCTTATTCTTTAGCTTGAAGTAAGTCAAACAATAACTAGTTAATTGCTGTGATAATGTAAGTACATTTTTATGGGCATCCCTTATTTTTTGAACTTCTCAAACAAAAATTGGTAGTTATCGACTCAAATTATAAGTAGTTACGACTTAAATCCTCATATAATTTTTTGCCTACTAGTATGCAAAGTTTTTGCTGGGTTGTTTGAGAGAATACTTACAATATGTTTTTATATAAAAGAAGTACGTCTTCATTGTAAATTAAATTGAAACAGATATTACATTATGAAATAAAAATAGAAAAAAGACCGAAATTATAGAGTGTAGAATTTAAGCTCCCAAACATATAAAGTGAAGTACAGAATCAGGCAAACCTTATATACATGCATTAGTACATACTAGGGCATTCAACTAATCGGGTTTCTGTTTTAATCTATTAATCGCACGATTAATTAGTCAATGTTTTGGTTTAATCGTTTAATAATCAATTAATTTCTGATTAATCCAAAATTAATAAAATTAATAAAAGAGACTCTTTCGTTAGTTAGTTCAATAGTTTAAAGATATGTTCTAGTGATGTTACGAGTATTGCTATTCGTATCGTATAGCAAAATGAAAAAATAATAATCAAATATATGTACAGGCCATAGCTGCTAGAAATGACGATTTTTTACGATATGGCAAAAAACGATATGACATACTGTGTTGTCATATCGTAAGTTTCTTACGATATGACAACACTGAGAAAGAAATACACTGTGAATGGCTTCCTCAGTGTTGTCATATGGTAAAAAACTTACGATATGACAACACAGTATGTCATATCGTTTTTTGCCATATCGTAAAAAATCGTCATTTCTGGCAGCTATGGTACAGGCAGAGCTCGGTATAGCGGAAAATTCGTTTTATATCAAAGTTTTTTCCATTCATTTGTTTATTTTATTTTATGAAGTTTTATATTAAAAATTAACTCAAAGCTTAGGACAATTTCATCCTTTTGCAACGTTTTTATTGAGTGGCTTTTTAATAAACACAACCCGCGAAGACAACCAAGGTCTATGGCGTGAACCTCAAACACGACCTCTAGACTGATAGGCTAGCATCGCCACCATTCAGCCACAGGGGCACTCAATCGTTCTCTTCGTCGAAATCATCATTATTTCGTTTTAAATTGCAAAATTTGCATGGATTAAAGGTTTTCAGACAACGTTTATTATTGAGGCAGCATTCAGACTTCGCAAAAAGACAACGGAATCATTTGCAATGTAAGGAAGCATATATCGTCATATAATATGCAAAAGGGCCTATCTACATTTTTTTTTTAAATTTTCAGATGAGATAAAAAACTTAATAAAAAGCAAACTATGATAATAAGTTTTTTTCAGCATAGTATGAGTAATTCAGACTTTATTAGTGATAATACCCAGAAAAAATCGTTTTTATAATCACAATAATTTGCTTTTCATTAAGTTTTTTATCTCTTCTAAAAATGTTTTCAAAATGTATATAGGCCATTTTGCATTTTATATGACGATATGTACATATAGCGTCAGGATTTTCCCATATTTTATAGCGAAAGCAAAATACTGATAGAAATCACCATTTCAAAAAATTAAAATTTTGAACGTTACAGCTCATTGTTCGTTTCTTCTTTTCTGTGTCAAATGCAATAACACAAATAAAAATGGATACTCTTCCTTCTATATCCTTCTTGTTGTAAAGAAATATCCCCTTTGGTTGAAGTTCCACGGATATTTCGCAGAGGTTTGTACTCTATCCGCTTTGAATAAAAGCTTTTCGCTAGGTCTTTCAATGAGAGTTTTTTTGTAAAACGGAAATCATATTAAAATGACATAAAAGCAATAAAATTAGTCTTATTAATATGATTATTTCGAACGTATTTGCTTTGTGAATCCAAATTGATTATTAGGCTAAGGTTCGTAAAGTTATATTCAGAAAGAATTGGTCATGATTAATGTTCCAAGGAACAAGGGAAAAATTAACATCAACTTAATTTTTAACGTACACAGCAGAACAGAGTAGCGCCACTTTCGGAAGCCGCTACACTTCCATCGTCAGTGCTCACGTGTATTTGCTATCACCACTTGTCAGGTGGCTCTGTTGAATGTGATTTTAATTCTTATATATACAACTTTTTCGTGAAAATTGAATACGAGAATTAAATCACTCTCAAGCTGATATTAAAGTGCACTTTCCCAGCGTTGCCATCGGTTTATTTTTCTTCATTCCCATTTTTCTGATTTTTGTTCTACTCAAGACAAACTTTTTTGGTTAGATTTTATACTTAAGTATATATGAACATGTAAACATGTGAAAAGCTCAAGCCAGTAGCTAATTGTTTATTAATATGATTATTTCGAACGTATTGGCTTTGTGAATCCAAATTGATTATTAGGCTAAGGTTCGTAACGTTATATTCAGAAAGAATTGGGCATGATTAATATTCCAAGGAACAAGGGAAAAATTAGTTTTTAATGTTAAAATTCTTTGCTACTTTGGTCTTGTTTGTTTTTAATATAAAATTTTTTTCTATATTCGTTACATCGGATTTTCGTTAAAGCGAGTTCGTTATTTTTATTAATAATAAAATGACATATATTCCTCTAATAAACTGTTTTTACAATTAATAATAAAAAAGATATGTTTTTTTCATGTTATGTTATATCCGCACAAAAATATTAATGTGTAAATAGGTGCAAGTTCCTATAAAAAATTTTTGTGATTAAAAGTACTGTGATCAAAATGATTACCAAGTTCTTCATAGGTAGAATACTGGCTCATTTCTGGGCAACCGGATAACTTGGAAAAAAATTGTTCTCATAATTCTGTCCCATATTGCAATGGTAAAACATACTCATAACCTTCACCATGTTAGAAACGTAAAAAATATTGCCAATATTGCAGGTTGGTTGGTCCTCACTTTTATCTCAGTTTTTGGATACGAACTATTTATGTTTTTCTGCAAAAGGTTCTAACAACGGATTTCGGCAGAAACAAAAAAAAAAAACAACAACGCGCATCGCAATTGAGCCATGATAAGAGGCCCTAAATTTTAGGCTGAATATTAGTATTTGAATTCGAGGTATATTGTCGTAAATATTCGTAGTCGTATTCGCTAATACTCAAAATGTAAATTCGAAACATCAATAATATCTTCTAAAATAAGTTCTTAATTCACAAAAACTCTTGTATCTTTGTATCGATTGTATTTATTATAGTATTAAATATAATAATTGTTGGTAATTTGTTGTTGGTAATTTGTTGTTGGTAATTTTCATATAAAAACGAAATACACTTTTACACTTTTATTTCATATGTTTTGCAAAAATCGTATTTCATAAGATACTCAGATATATATATATATATATATATATATATATATATATATATATATATATATATATATATATATATATATATATATATATGTATATATATATATATATATATATATATATATATATATATATATATATATATATATATATATATATATATATATATATATACATATATATATATATATATATATATATATATATATATATATATATATATATATATATATATATATATATATATATATATATATATATATATATATATATATATATATATATATATATATATATATATATATATATATATATATATATATATATATATATATATATATATATATATATATATATATATATATATATATATATATATATATATATATATATATATATATATATATATATATATATATATATATATACATATATATTATATTATTCCATATATAAAATATTATCGTTTGTAAATTCTCAATTGGTTTTGAAAGTCTGTGCATAAAATAGGAGGTTTGTAACTGTTCAAAGTTGTGGTTGAAGTCTACTGACGATTTGGTAAAAGCGCCAATGAAATGTATATAGACAATTGCTTAATAACCATCAGCAAATAAATTTCATTTAATATATATATATATATATATATATATATATATATATATATATATATATATATATATATATATATATATATATATATATATATATATATATATATATATATATATATATATATATATATATATATATATATATATATGTATATATATATATATATATATATATATATATATATATGTATATATATATATATATATATATATATATATATATATATATATATATATATATATATATATATATATATATATATATATATATATATATATATATATATATATATATATATATATATATATATATATATATATATATATATATATATATATATATATATATATATATATATATATATATATATATATATATATATATATATATATATATATATACTTATATATAATATAGTCATAAACTACAAAAATTGGATACAAAATTTTTTAGCCTGTCCGCTTCACAAATAATGCCCCATATACTAAATTTTTAGATCATGTTAATCAAATCAATTCGCGTAAAAACAGAATGAAATGAAAGTGGCGCTACTCTGTTCTGCTGTGTACGTTGAAAAATTAAGTTGATGTTAATTTTTCCATTGTTCCTTGGAATATTAATCATACCCAATTCTTTCTGAATATAACGTTACGAACCTTAGCCTAATAATCAATTTAGATTCACAAAGCAAATACGTTCGAAATAATCATATTAATAAAACAATTAGCTACTGGCTTGAGCTTTTCACATGTTTACATGTTCATATATACTTAAGTATAACATCAAACCAAAAAAGTTTGTCTTGAGTAGAACAAAAATCAGAAAAATGGGAATGAAGAAAAATAAACCGATGGCAACGCTGGGAAAGTGCACTTTAATATCAGCTTGAGAGTGATTTAATTCTCGTATTCAATTTTCGCGAAAAAGTTGTATATATAAGAATTAAAATCGCATTCAACAGAGCCACCTGACAAGTGCTGATAGCAAATACACGTGAGCACTGACGATGTAAGTGTAGCGGCTTCCGAAAGTGGCGCTACTCTGTTCTGCTGTGTACGTTGAAAAATTCAGTTGATGTTAATTTTTCCATTGTTCCTTGGAATATTAATCATACCCAATTCTTTCTGAATATAACGTTACGAACCTTAGCCTAATAATCAATTTAGATTCACAAAGCAAATACGTTCGAAATAATCATATTAATAAAACAATTAGCTACTGGCTTGAGCTTTTCACATGTTTACATGTTCATATATACTTAAGTATAAAATCAAACCAAAAAAGTTTGTCTTGAGTAGAACAAAAAACAGAAAAATGGGAATGAAGAAAAATAAACCGATGGCAACGCTGGGAAAGTGCACTTTAATATCAGCTTGAGAGTGATTTAATTCTCGTATTCAATTTTCGCGAAAAAGTTGTATATATAAGAATTAAAATCGCATTCAACAGAGCCACCTGACAAGTGGTGATAGCAAATACACGTGAGCACTGACGATGGAAGTGTAGCGGCTTCCGAAAGTGGCGCTACTCTGTTCTGCTGTGTACGTTGAAAAATTAAGTTGATGTTAATTTTTCCATTGTTCCTTGGAATATTAATCATACCCAATTCTTTCTGAATATAACGTTACGAACCTTAGCCTAATAATCAATTTAGATTCACAAAGCAAATACGTTCGAAATAATCATATTAATAAAACAATTAGCTACTGGCTTGAGCTTTTCACATGTTTACATGTTCATATATACTTAAGTATAAAATCAAACCAAAAAAGTTTGTCTTGAGTAGAACAAAAATCAGAAAAATGGGAATGAAGAAAAATAAACCGATGGCAACGCTGGGAAAGTGCACTTTAATATCAGCTTGAGAGTGATTTAATTCTCGTATTCAATTTTCGCGAAAAAGTTGTATATATAAGAATTAAAATCGCATTCAACAGAGCCACCTGACAAGTGGTGATAGCAAATACACGTGAGCACTGACGATGGAAGTGTAGCGGCTTCCGAAAGTGGCGCTACTCTGTTCTGCTGTGTACGTTGAAAAATTAAGTTGATGTTAATTTTTCCATTGTTCCTTGGAATATTAATCATACCCAATTCTTTCTGAATATAACGTTACGAACCTTAGCCTAATAATCAATTTAGATTCAGAATGAAATATATTTTTGGAATCGCGTTAAATCAAATTGTCGTAAAAAAAGTTCGCGCTAAAACAGAATTAGGTGTATGTAATTACCAGAGCTCGGACTTTCATGCAAATTCATGTTTTTTGTGGTGGTAGATAACGAGGTATTGACTAATTATCTATGCTAATCATCAAAATTTAAGTAGTTTGGCATAGATTTGTAGTTGCATATTTTGGTAGTAAGTGCATATTTTTGCATATTTTGGCAATAAATATATATTTTTGGAGTAATAACAATTAATGAATGCATATTTCTCAATTTTTAGAGAAAATATTAATAGGCCTATAATGGATGGCAACTGAGAATCTGTTCGATTGCCAGTTGCTGAAAATGATACTACGGATGGCAACTAAGAGCTGTCAATCTCAGTTGCTATTAAGTGCCTTTCTGGCAGGCGCGGATACAAGGGGGAAGGGGATATTCCCGCCCCACCAAACGAGTAAATTTCTATAGAGCTTGTAAAAGAAGTTTGAAAAAATAGTATGTTTTACTTAGAAGTTACCCGCCCAAAAACTCAAGCTGGGTCCGCGCCTGCTTTCTGGTGACCATTTATTTTCAGTTACCGACTGGCAACGTAACTAAAGCTCGGTTCCATTAAATAATAGACCCAATTATGTTTGTTTTATGTTTTAAAAAAATATATTTACATATTTTTTTAGTTTTGGTAATTTGCTCGTAGGTAAATGCATATTTTTGCGCATATTTTTAATTTTTAGATGCATTTGTTAAGCGCTTAAAATCAATTTTTATTTGCATGAAAGTACGAGCCCTGGTAATTACACACACAAAAAAGTTGTTCAAATACAACAAAAAATATAAAATTTTGTATATTAATCGACCCGAATTCACCGTTTTAAGCATTAATCGAAAACACCAGAATTTAAAATAATCGGGTAGCAATTAATCGATTAACCGATTGCATACCCTAGTACATAAACATACATATATCCTGTTTGAAATAGATTGTGTAAAAACGTGTTATTTTGAATAAATTAGAAAAGACATATTTACTTCCTTTTGCACTAACATATATTAATTCAGAATTACGTTTGTTCCCTGTACAGGGATATTAGCTAAACATTATTATATACAGTAGAGTTCGTTTATAACATACACGTCATAGAAGTTATGTATTACGTTTATAAAAAATTTGCTTATCACAAATAATTTTTTTAGTATATACATACATATGTTCCTGTCGATCCTGTAAGAAGCGTAGGGCCTCCTTAGTATCCATTATAAAAATACATGCAAATTTATTCGTTTATAATGAACCAAACAAAATAGCAAATATTCATGGTAATTTTCTAAAGCCTTAAAACAATTACACTGTAGAGCACAGAAAAAATTACATGTTTCTAACGAATGATTCTGGTAGAAAACACCAAAAACATATCGTGTATCGGCGTTTTGAAAATTTAGATCTTGTACTCATTTTAGGGAGAGTTAAACTCCCTCCCTTACTTTAAAGAAAGTCAAAGAAAACTTTGGATCTCTGATAATATTTGGAGTCTATTATCCGTCGAAGAAACACTAAACTGTTGCTAAACGTGGAAAGAAGCCGTGGTGAAAAGATGAGGCTTTAGGTAACCTACAGAACTATAGATAAGAATGTTAAGAAAAGCTCACGGAATGATAAGTGCATGTGGGTTAATGATCCTCCCAAACAAGCTGAAATCGTTTCTCTAACCCATAGGACTAAGGATCTGTACAAAATAATGGGGAAACTAGCACAAAAAAGTTTACAGCAGGTAAACCTCTCAAGAACAGCAGTGGAGAACTAGTTACGTCAGTAAAAAAAACAAGCCGATCTGTGGGGTTGAACATTACTCTTCTATGTTAACAAATCCAAGTAACCTACAGCAGACAGAGATGCGTTAGTCATCTGTTAGAGAAGATATAAAACTGATTGCCCCGACATATCGGAAATAGCCAATTCATTCCTATCTCTTGACAATAACAAAGCACCAGATAACAACTCATCAGAACTTTTAAAGGCAACGTCAGAGATCAGCACACGTATAATTTTTAATACCGTGCATGACTCTTGGAGAACAGAACAGCTGTTCGATGAATTGAAAGAAGGTCTAATTTTTAACATTCCGATGAAGGGAGATCTATGCCAAAACTGGCGGGGCATTACGCTCATTAACATCGTGAAAAAAGTAATCTCACAAATCTTAAAAGAATGGCTTTCAATTGCATTCGAACCAGATCTACGTAAAAACCAGGCCTGTTTTCGCCCGCAAAAATCTTGTTTAGACCATGTGAACAATGTTCGAGTTATAATAGAACAATCTGTGGAATGGAGGTCAAATTTATATTCGGCTTTTATAGATTTCGAGAAGATATTTGATACTCTGGAACGCTTTAATATGCAAAGGTACTCCCACTAAAATCATATCAATTTATCATAACGTAAGCTGTCGTGTGTTATATGTATAAGTGAAAGCTTCAGGTTCCTAATAGAATAACACAAGGATGTGTACTACAGCCCTTCTGTTTAACTTAATACTAGATGATATGATGCATCGAGCGAATCATGGCGACATGAAAATTCAATAGAAAGCTAGAAGACCTAGATTATGCAGATGATATTTGCTTGCTTTTACATAACTATAACGATATGGAAGTGTTGCTCAATGCAGTGCAAATTTAAGCAGCAAAGTCCGGCATGAGGATCAACACACACAAAACGAAAACCATTTGAATAAACTTCTTAAACAACAGAATGTTTTCGTTAAATGGAGAGATTATAGAAGACGTTACTAAATTTTTGCTACTTAGGCAGTATACTTTCCGTGAATGGGGCTCTACGGAACATATCCACAATCGCATAAAGTGTGGAAAGCTAACATTTAGTGAAACAAGCAAAAAACACTCGTTTTCTTTATCGTAAAAAACCCCGAAGATGACTAACACATAAACAACAACAACAACAACAATGATAGCAAGAGGAATGCGATTGTACCAAGTTTGTAAATTAATTCCTTAATGTTGTTGCGTTAATTCTCATTCATTTTTTTAGAGTCTTTAGGTAAACATTCAGAGTTAAACACATAAAAAAAGTGAAATCTCATAAATGCTTAATGGATGATGAATAGGACTCAGACAAAAAGTTTGCTTGATATCTTCCAAAAAACAAGTAAATATTTGTGTTTGATTCAGTAAACTATTTTGTTTAGAATTTGTAAATATTTTTAGACAACCCGTTTTTTTCAATGAAATTCCTAAGGTATTTTTGTCTATATTTAGAAATTTGTTTGCGTAGGTTCGTTTATAGCCAATATTTACTAATTCATTGAATTTTTTACTGAAAATGGAATTAATTTTTGTTTGCATATATCCAGGAAAACTACCCTGTAAAAAATTGCTTCCAATAAAGCAAGTTTCTACTATTATGGCGTAAAAGTAGCGCTAATAAACCTGCTGATATCGCTGCAGATTTTTGTATGGCGAGTTCCCGGCTTGGAGTACTATATTTTTGCCCATAAAAGCGCTTATGAAGCGCTGAAAATCATCAACATCTTCAGCACTAAAACTGAAAATATATGAAAAAATGGTTCGATGTGGATTGGCAGCGTTAACGTGATTTTGAATTTTTTATTAATTTTATATTTTTTACTCAGCGTTTGTTATTTTAACTTCAACTAATATCGAAATAAGACTCTTCACGTACCAACCAACGTAGTCCAACGTACCAACCACTAGGCCAAAAACACTGTTGCAAAACGGCACCAAGAAAATGAAATAAACTATTCTTTCTCGCTTAAAATCCTGCATTGGATAAGCACAATAAAATCACATTTTTTATATAGCTTGTGTACGAAGCTTTTATATAAGTAAAAAGGTAATATTTGCTTAATTATACTACACATTGGATGTGTGTACACTTGCTAACTTTCTCGCTTTAAAACCAGCATTGTTAGGGCGCTACGAAATCAGCTTCCGAACAAGCTCATATTTTAAAGCGAATTATTATGCGCTTTATTTCTTTAGTCAGTATAAAATAAGTATAAAATATTCGACTCATATGCCAAATCCGTACTGCTCTATTGCTGTGAGTCATGGAATGAAGTTCATGCAGGAATTTTTGCAAAGATGTAGTTTTTAGGAGTTATAATAATTTTTTAAGTTGCTTGGTGCATTCCTTTAGCATAATTTTTAACTGTAGCGTTGCCATTCTCTTTGAAATCTTCTTTTTTCAGACAATAGCCGTTGCACATCTTCAGAATAAATTTTGTTAAGTCTCACCTGTCGAATGGTAGAAGTCGCATTTTCAGCAGCTTGCTTAATGTTAGCCACTAACTGTGTATGTCTTCAGGCGTTCTTAGTGGCAAATTTTCCGTACTGGGCACTTAAATATTTTTTGTATTTTAGCGAATCATGTGGTTAGATTAGAATAGATTCTTCTTTATTTGGTTTTTTAAAAGTTTTTTACTAAATTAAACTTAGTTCTATAAATAATTTTAATGAAAATAATAAAGAAAATACAGCTTGGTTATAATTAATCGTCAGGCGGAAAATGGTATATTTACAAAAATTATTTCAATCAAAAATTAAATTCTGCTACCAGTATATTTCTATATTTTAAAGATTCTTTTACATAATTAAAAAGGTCTAGCCAATAAGCATATTCACCTCTATCAAGCACATGAAGTACTTCATTCACTGTTAGCGTAGTTCGAAAGTACTTAACTCTTATTGCGTTAGCACGGGGCAAATGCCTAGAAAGTGCCTTGTTGTTTCTGGTTCTTTTAGATTGCACAAAGAACATAGCATTGCCTCACCTACTCCAAACTGGTGCCTATTTAGCCACAACATATCGCCTTTTTCCTTCATTATATACGTTATCTGCTCCTGACTGTAATTTTGGTTACAATACGTTAATTCTTTGGAGTGATCTAGGTTCTTATAAATTCTTTGTACTTGTTTAACTTCATCTGTTCTACTAATTTAAAGCAAGTTTCATTTCACTTTATTTTGATCTATACCATCACTATTAATATTATGTTGTAGTAATTTGTCCTAAAGTCCTTATACCAATAGATATTTTTCGCCATATTATGCATTATAAGTTTATGAGGCACCCTTCTTTCATCGTAGTCAAATTACGTCTTTGATATATTCCTTAAATACAAGCTATAGGTGTAAAAATATCCTTCTTTTTGAACCGTCTCTAGTACAATTCCATAATTAGGCGTGTTGTCTGGAATCTTTAGGATCGGCTTCGTGAAAAGCTTTTGGAATTTTTCGATTTCATCAAAATGAGAGTTTTCTCATACCTGAGCTCCATATGATTGTATGGCTCTACAAACTGCCAGAAAAATTTTCCATTTTGCCTTTAGCGCTATTTTTCTTCGTCCAATGAAGTTTTTCCAGGTTGAATTAATACTAACTTTGGCTGCATTATTTTTTGCTGCCACATGTTTGGAGTATGACATGGTTGGTGTTAATGTCCATTAAATGTCCATTTTTCTTTTGAACTATGCCTACCATCTTTTTGAAAAATCATTATTTCTGATTTGGTAAGATTCACTTCCATTCCCCATAGCCTACAGTATTCTTCTAGTTTATTACTAATTTTTTGTAGTCCTAATATCTTCTGCTAGCACGACGATATCTTCAGCATACATCAAAACTCGAACATTATCGCCAGCTACAGACACGCCACCACCCTAATGATCATGCAGATCATTTAGCCCAGTCATAATAGGGTTTCTATACGGAATTAGAGATAATAAGCTGTAAACTCGTATACACCTTCATTTTGGTGTTCTAAAAGTTGCCTTAAAGTCTCATGAAATCTAGTGTCTCTGTCGTAAGTTATTCAAGGTCAAAGGTCACAAATATCTGCTTTTCGGGATTATCTCGGTTTTTATAGCCCCAATGATGTTAACATTTGTTATAAAAATTGTAGAGCATAAAATTTGCGACCAATTTCGTATTAGATATTTTTTCATACGCCCAACCGTTTCTGAGATAGAGGGCAGAGAGCACGCATCGCTCAGCCATACTCAATGTAATTCAAGGTCAACCGTGAATCTCAGTAAATAATAACCTGTACAAAGTTATTAAATCAATGAAATATCATTTACGAGAAATAATTTTTATTATTTATTAAGTAATACATTATAGTTAATAGCATTTTGATTATATCTAACATATTCGTTTAATAATACTTACACAGAAAGAAAAAAGCCGTTCAAAATTCAAGTGTATTCTACTTAGTTTGAGTACGAGTCGTACTCAAAAATTTTAGTACGTATAACACTAAAATGTACTTAAATCAAGCCGAAAACGGGATAAAATTCTTAAATCAGGTAAAAAATGTTGAATCACATACAAATTTCTTAAATAAGGTACAAAAATTCTTATTTTAAGTACGACTATTTTTATAAACTTTATACAAAGTCGTAGTGTGTTACTATTTGGACATTATGACACTTTCAAAAGTGTCATAATGTCAATGGACGTTATGTCACTGGACATTATGATATGCCACCATTCTGTAGCTTTGGGTAACTTTGAAAACTTATAATAGAAATATTCTTGTATGGCAAATATATTTCCGCTGAAGGGGAGTATTTGCTCAAAATGAAGAAAAATAAGCCAATGGCAACACTGGGAAAGTGCCGTTTAATACCAATTTGAAGTGATTTAATTCTCGTATTCAGTTTTTGTAAAAACGTTGTATATATAAGAATTGAAGTCTCATTCAACAGAGCCAAGTGACAAGTGGTGATAAGGAAAATGTGCGTGAGCACTGACTGACGATGGAAAATAAAGTTGATGTTAATTTTTCCCTTGTTCCTTGGTATATTAATCATGCCCAACTCTTTCTAAATATAACGTTACGAAACTAAGCCTAATAACAAATTTGGGTTCTGTGATTGTATATCAAAAAACTGCTTTCATGAAGCTTATTTCAACGATGATGTTTTTATCGGCGAAAGTTTGGTTTTTAAATTACTTTTTATAAAAATCCAAAGTTATTTATTTAGTTTGGCTTAAGTTCGTTTTTAATTTAATCTTTCGATCAAATAATTTTTTATTTAAGAAAGAAATTCTAAAGCATGTAAATATTAAACATTCAAAGAACAATTTGGATGTATGGAAGTTTGAACTGACATCAGATGTTTGGAGACCACCACAATCTTCTTATCAGAGCCCTTTTACCTACACTGCCAATGACGGCAGCAACAACACCCTAACGAAAATCCTATCAGCAGATGTGTCCGCGATAAGCATAATCAACAGATTTTGTCGCCACCTCACTGCGAGTCGAAAGACTAAATTAAAAACGAACTTAAGCCAACTAATTAAATAACTTTGGATAAAACCATACAGTTCGACTAAAATGCATAAATCAGTTTTTATAAAATTATAAAAATTATAAAAATTTTAAAATATACAATAAAAAATTGTTATAACTCCAAAAATATGCAGTTATTGCACCTAATGGGAATCGCTTCGATTTATGAACAATTCTTTAAATTTCATTATAGAGCTGATGGTCTTAAAATCAAGTTTATTCCAGCAATTAGTTTGATTAAACTTATCAGTCAGTGTTGGCTTTACAACGTAACAGAAACGCTCAAATTGTGGTAGTTTATCACGATAGTTAGTTATATGGAAATTAAAAAACTATATAAAAATGGTAATTTTTGTGCTAAAAAATTAACCAAAATGGAAAAAAGTACACAAGTACACATTGGAAAAAAATTAACCAATTTTGGTTAAAAGTAACCAAAATGGCAACGCTAAGCGTACCTCTTCCCAATCTTCTCACCTCTCTCTCCCATATACTAAAAAGTTGCGCAGACAAATTGCCACGAATAATTGGACCTTTATAAAAGACATGCAAAAATGTGGTTTTATTATATTTTTATGGTCACATTCACCTTTATTTTTATCGGGTATGTTCTGTATTTCATGTGGAATTAAAATGTGCGGAATTATCAAAGCATTGTTGTTATTTTTATTTTTTGACAGAAACGATAAAACTAATTCCGTTCACGCGGAGCTCGTTATAACCGAACTCTGCTGTAATATAAAATTTTATGAAACAAAAATATTAGATTAACTTAAAAGGTGAGCAAAAAAATATGTTTCTTGTGCAATAACTCTTAAAATATTGTGGAATATTTATTTACAACTTACAGAGAAGTGAGTCAGATTTTTGTGTCTGTAATTCTAATGAAATTAAAAAAATTTTATAAAATCCCTAAAAGAGGAGACTGTTTTCAAAACTTGAATACGGTTTTTAATTTATTTTCTATTTCCTAACATTGAAATGAAAACTCAGCGAAAATAAAATTGGGCCAAAACTCTATAATTACGCAAAGAAGCATAAAAGGTATGATCTTATCAAAAGTAGACTATTCCACTTCAAGAGGAATCAGCCGCATCAAAACTAGATTGTTCCATTTAAAATTTTGGATTTATTCAAAATATATTGTCAAAATATGTTGTCTATAATAATTTTAACAAATTTTGGGTTAAATACATAGTTTCCAAAACTCAACAATTACACCAGAAAAAATTTATGATTTCGTCAAAAGTAGGCTATCCCACAAAACTAGATTAGTCCATTTAAAATTTTTTATTTATTCAAAATATATAATTGGAAAATTTTTTTAATCCTCTACAAAGCAATGAGTAATCTTGTCGTCTTGTAATCTTGTAGTGCAATAACATTTCAGGTTAAATACATATGCATTCCCAAAAAAACTATTTTCTCAAATTGTGCAAAAACACAAAAAGTGGAATAGTCAAGTTTTGAAAAGAACCTTCTCAATAATTAGAAAAGACAATAAGATCTCTAATAAATGTCCCTCGAATCTTCAATTGTAAATAGAACTAGCAATAAATAAGTATTCAAATCTTAAAAGTAAAATTGTTAATAATTATTCCAGCCACAGCTAGACAAAATATTAGGATTCAACAGTTGCTTATTTAGATGTCTTACGTCTCTCGTGTTCGGCTGAGAGCAAGAGTGTCTCTCCTTCTTAGCCGAGAGTGCCCTCTAAAATTAATGATGTTGCGGTGTAGGAGATTTTGCTGCGATCCGAGCTTTTTTTATACATATTGTCACATGTTTTGAATACACAGTATTTACTAATGGAACATCTAGATCTTTATGAATGCGCTGGTATCTCACATACCAAGGTGCCACTGTAATCAAACGAAGAATTTTATTTTGTCGTCTTTGAATTGTCTCTATATTTGATGCAGAGGCGGTGCCATATAACTGAATAACATAGCACCAAATTGATTTTATTATCGTGCTGCATAGGAGAAGTTCACAGTCTAGACTAGGGCTGCCAGAAGTCTGAGCCCATCGACCAGGACATTTATAATACATATCACAAACGAATGTACAAGAAAAGCTTATATATTCCAGGAACTAATCATATAAAAATGAGCCGCAACAAATTTCTATTTTGATACATGTATCAACCATATATTTCAAATGGAAGTCCAATAATTAAATAATACATATATACAAAACATAACATGTAATTCATACATAAAAAACAATAAACAAAAATAAAAAATTTATTTAAAATTACGAGGGGCGAAAATAAGCACATGGGCTGGCGAGGCGACCTGTATTTATTTCATCGAGTAGTTGAAAGACGTAAGCTTTGTGTAAATTTTTATATATTAGAAATACTCACTTTCATTTTGAATTTGATGGTAACTGCAAATCACTAAGTTTAATAAATCCAAATATTGTAATGAAGAAAAAAATCACCACTATTTTTGATATTATTAGAAATTTCAGAATTATAAAACCAATTGTTTTGGTACTCATATTAAAAGCGATTTAGCAAAAATTAAAAATTCGGATATGTATTCATTCTGAAAATCATTTATATTTTCCAGTTTTATCAGAATTTAAAAAAAAATTATGGTTCTCCCACATTTGTCTGCAAATATCGGACAAATATTTAGCTCCGTCAATTTAACAAACGCACATATTGTAATCCCCTGGTATATATTTAAGCTTGTAAAATAATTTTTTTTTGTTATGTATTTATGTTTATCAACCACATGAGATTACTTGCGATTGCAATTTTTTTGTTTTCTTAATAATAAAAATTAATAAAACCACGAAAAATGCTTAGCTTTATTTATGCCGATTTTTCGAATTGAAGTGCCGAAAATGCCGATTTTTTCGAAGATAAGTGCAGATTTTTGGTCAAAATCATTTGGCAGCCCTGGCCCCAGGCAACAAATCGTCAGCTTATTATTGGTTTCTGCTTTTTAATGCTTTTTCCTACACTGAAAATAATCCATGCAACATTTTACGAAAAAAACTTTCGTAGTAACTTCTTGCGTATTATATACGAAACTTTCGTACATTCCACGAAAAAAATTTTAGTCTAGAATTTTATTATTTTACGAAAGTAACGAAAACCATTCGTATTTACTTTTTTCATACAATGTACGAAACGTTCGTACATATTACGAATTAGGTTGAATCAAGAATTTTATTATTTGACGAAAGTAACGAAAACTTTTCGTAGTTATTTTTTTTTTTTTGTGAAATATACGAAACTTTCGTATATTTCGGAATAAATTTTTACACCAGAATTTTATAGTTTTGCGAAAGTAACGAAAGCATTTACTAGTACGTTTTATCGTAAAATATACTAAAATTTCGTATATATTACGAAATCAATTATGGACTACATTCTACATTTTTGTCTGCATTGACCTGTATCAAAAAACCAGGACAATTTAAGAGTGGACCAGGACACCAGGACAATTTGTCTAAAACCAGGACAATCCTGGAAAACCAGGACGTATGGCAGCCGTAGTCTAGACTAAGTATAGAATTTCTTCCTATTAGCCAATTAAATTGAAGTACTTTCCATTTCATTTGGGTCAGCTTTGAATCTGTGTGGGTTTTCCATGTTAGACGACGATCAAGGTGAATTCCTAGATACCCTGCGGAAAATTAGGTGACAAATGATCCAAAAGTACTCGTCCTATGACTTGAGAAAATGCGAGTGGTACCAAAAGTAAGGAGTAGTGAATGGTAAAAAAAACATATCGTGTAAATGATCATATATTAACCATTTTAAGTCAATTTAGTTGGGACTCTGGCAAGTATTGCAGTAAACAGCACTGAACAAATTCGATGCAGCTGGGTCTAAGACCTATAACATATTATCTAAACAATGTTAATTTTCTCCCTTCAATGAGACCGTCATATCACTCAGGAACCAGTCCCGTGTCTATATATATGTAAATACAAACTTCAGGTTAAATAGCATTCATAATTTAGAAATATAAGTTCCCCTGTGGTCGAGTGTGTAGTATGCTAGCCTGTCATGTCAGATGCTATCGGTTCGAGTCCCATCAAAGTCTCTGCTTAAAAATAAAATAACATTTCTACTTGCATTTGTAACAATAAAAAAATAAATAAACTCTAAATTATTAATCAATTATTACAGCTAATTATCGGAATAATATTTATATATAATTTATATTATTCTATTCCGATTAGGTCTCCAGAAGATAGTTCAGTGACAAGTCACAAGGTGCATACAAAGTATCAATTAACCCCGTCCTAGGCCATCCCCATGTAAAAGTGACTGGTCTACTTCATAGGAAGTGTTAGAACTCGGACTGGTCCCTATAACCTGGTGACCGGTTACGTGACTTGTTTTGTGTCAGTTCCATTTACCCTAGGGTATTTAATCTGAAAGTGCTGCGTTATGATTAGCGGTGGAAGCGTTTCCGAATACGTGAACTAATGGATGCTTTCCGTTCTGCTAGAAGGGATACGTTTAAACAAACGGCACTGAACTAATTCGATGCACCTGAATCAAAGGTCTATTACATAGTATCTATATAATATTAATTGTCTCCCTTCAATGAGTATTTGATTGATTTAATTAATATATTAATAAAATATGAATTAAAAATCAATTAATAATTAATATGATTTTTGTATTATTTTTTCTTTTTCAATTAAGAAATTAATTGAATCAATTAATAACATAATTCAATTTCAAGACTATACCAAACAATAGCTTTAATTAAAAAAAACCGATGATAATTTTTTCTGTGTATACTGTGCTATTGGAAATAAATGAAACATAGCAAATATAAAAAACTAAAAGCATTTGTTCCCACAAAAATTAATTGTTTATTATATTTTAATTTATTTGTGCTGTTGTTTGCTGTTGCTGCTGAAGAATGTAATAGCAGTAGCGATAGCAATTCAATTCGTAGCATAGTAACCGTTTTATAAGAGCTTTAGGATCTTTCTCAAAACTATTTTAAGTAAAATATATGTACTTACGTATGTATGAATTTTTATTTTAAATGTTTTTAACCATTTTTTATATTAAAAGTCAAGAGTTTTGCAAGATATGCTTAGAATTAAATGAAATGAGTTTGCAAAAATCAGAAAAAGTCTTACAAATCACTAAAACTATAAAAAGGAGACAAAACATCAAATCCTGAAGTTGATGAAAATTTCGAAATATCGGAAAAAAATTGCAACATGAGAAACAATCCTCGCTAACACGGCAAGAAATGCAGAAAATTTAAAAAAAAATTGTAAAATTTATTAAAATTTGCAAAATTTTGTTAAAAGTGAAATGATTGCAAAGTGTAATATTGGTTAAAAAGTCCCGTATATCGCGAAAATGGCGTAAATTTGCGAAAAGTTGCAAAAATTTAAAGAAGCCATAATATCGATTAAAAAGCTCTAAAATTGTAAGGAATGAGAAAAAAATTGGAAAAAATCGCGAAATTGGCGAAAATTCGCAAAAACTTGCTGAGAGCGACATGATAGCACTATCTAATATTGATTAAAAATCATTAACATTTTAAAGACGTTGAATACCCACAGACAAAAAACTTTATCGCGAACATGACAATACTTCGCGAGAAATCCCAAAATTCAAACCTATCTCTAAGATTTATTAAAAATGGCAAAACCGTAAAAAGCAAAAGCCTCGGAAAGAACACAAAAAAGTTGCATCGCATATTTGCAAATTTTTTTATAATTTTTAACCAATTTTGGCATTTCTTCTCATGATTGTAATGTATTGCGAATTTCTTAAGCTTTTTGCAATTATTTCCGAAATTTTTACGTTATTGTGATGAAATTTTTTTGCAAAGTTTTACACTCGTACTTTCAAATTCGTCCGGCTTGCAACCATCGAAAATAGACCCAAAGAATTTCGTTTTATCATTAAACCTAAAGGAATAAACAATTATAAACAGCAAAGAATGTGATAAAAATCATTTGCTATTGCTATGCTGTTTCAATTTTCAACAGCATATAATAACAAAAGCAATATCGTAAATAGTTTGCTTTTGCAGCTGCTGTCTGAAAAATACACTTTATTATATTTTGTTTTGCTAATAGCATGTTGATGAAAATGGTTATAACAAAGTATAATAGTATAGTGATTGCTTTAACATTTGGCATATTACTATTGCTACAGATGTTGTATTTTCTGAGGAAGCTATCAGCAATAGCAGCAAGAATTTTCACATAGCATTTTTTTAAACCTTGAAATTACTTTATTTATTTCAATGTTAATTTTTGTAGGCGAATTTATTGTACATTAAGTCTATGTCCATACGAGTCAACTTTTGAGTATATGTTAGGAAGAGGTGAGAAGATAGGGAAGGGGTACATGCAACTCTCTTTTGTTTTCTTCTTCGTAATATTATGCAAAACAAAAGCTATGTAAAAAAACAAAAGCTTCGCAACAAGAATTTCATTATATGGACACGAATGCAGCTTCAAAAGAAAATTTAAGAAAGTTGCAGAAGCAAAAGTTGACTCGTCTGGACATAGACTAAACAACCTTGTATTATAATTATAAGACAAAGTCTTGTTATGCAAGGGAACTCAATAAATAAATAAAAATAATTTTCCACGACGACCACACTCTATGGAAATTTTGTTGCAAATGAACCAATTTCACAACAGCCTACACAAGCAGCTTGCTGCAAATTCAATATGACAGTCAAAATACCTAAATTTTTTGATGTTTCTTCAAACGGATTACCAAGCCGCTTATCAGACACGAAACATCACCATAGATTACACAACAGGCCTGTACAAACGTAAATTTCTGCAACGTTTGGCAAACCGCTTGATTAGTCTACTTGGCTCTTTAGTTGTGCAAATGTCAAGAAATAAACAAAAATAAGAAAATATGTAGATCTGTGCACTACGGTTCCCCTTATATGTGTGGACCAAACTTTTTCCAAATTTTGGGTGTAAATCCTTTTGGAAATATTCTTGTTGGAAAAAAAAAACATTATGCTGATCACGTAACGGGAAGGCATGCCGCACATAAGCGACACTATAATGTGCAATTCGGAAATTATAGCGATGGTTATTGTACCAAACAAAAACTTAGAAAATAATATCAGATACGCACAAACACATAAATGTGAAAATAAGGCTAAGTACCGATACAAAAATTTCGGGCGCTAAAACTACTGGGATCAAAATGAAGACCAAGTTCTTGTGAGGTACAATACCATCTCATTTCTAGGCAGCCTGCTAGGTTGGCAATATTTTTTTTAACTTTCTAAAGCATGGTACTCTGTTCATCATTGCGTGCGAAATGCTGTCAAAAATCCATATTAAAGAAATTATACGAATTGTTCACGAAAAATTGTTGCAGAAGTAGTACTTCCGTTATTTTGTGAAAAAGATATGAAATGTGTCAACAACATTTTCATGCGAAATAATGTGAGCACCACTTTTTTCGTATGGAACTTACAACAAACACATTGGGTTTTTTTTGGAAACGTACACAATTGCAGCATACTTTTAAGGGCTAGCTATGATTAGATACTTGTTGATCAACTTTTTTCGCAAATTTGAACAGAGTACTAAGCTTAATATTGGGAAGAATTATGGGGAAAATGTTGCCAAGTTAGCATCTTTCCTGGAAATGAGATGGAGTCGTACCAATTAATACCAAGTTCACACGACGAAGCCAGGTAGATTAAATAGGTACCAACATAAGATCAGCTGACTTAGCAAATTTGAGAATGTGTGCGTCACACAGACAATCGATTTTGACACATCTCTGGTGTTTTTCTATCAAGAACGTGCATATGTTAGTAAATTTGAGAGAGCATATGAATGTATGCGACACACAGACAATAGAATTGACATATTTGAAGCACTTGCTTCGCTCTCTCAATTACGATTGCGAGTCACACTGTTCTCACGACGCATTCTTGCTTTGTTTCAATGGTTCAGCGTTGCCACTGGAAATATTTTTTGCTACCAAATTTTTCACAAAATTCTACCGACATCGTTTAAAACCTACAAATTTCTTAAAATTTATTGATTTCGTTTTTAAAGCATTCTGGTAGTGAAGTTTTTAAAGCATTCTGCTAGTCAAGTTTGAAAAACATCTTTAAAAATATTTTTGAGAAATATAAATAAATTAATTTAATTTTTTTATGCTTTTATGTGAATTTATTAATTTTTTACTTCTTTATTATAATTTAATGAGAATAAAACGTTTCCATGTAACTTTTATAATCAAAAATGTGTATATTTTCAAGAAAAAAATCAAGAAAAATCAGAACATTTATATAGAAAAAAGTGATTCGATTTGCGTCGTTTCGGCTTGCGTCACCGGTCCCCATTAACGACGCAAAACGGGGATCTAGCATTTATAGAATTATATAAGAATATATATGTAACATATATGAAATATATATGGAAGTATACATCCACAATTTTCGATTCGAAACTTTTATATAATATTTTTATTTTTTCGGTCTTTTTGTCTATCTACACCAGTGATGTTATGTGTCATTGATAAACATAGATAGCAAGCTCTCGCACTGTCAATAAAATAATGACAACTCTCTTTACACATATAGATATTGTGAATTCAACAAAAATGAGAGGACACCATTTTTGCATTTCAACACACTTGAGAGACTATTATTTTTCCACTTGAAAATGCACTAAATCGTAACTTTTCTTCCACGCACAAACGCTTTTTAGTTTTATTTAATTTTTTTATTTGTTTTAATATAAATTTTATATTTCTTCTTGCTGCAATTTTAAAATATTTTTTTAGTTTTGTTGACATTTGTGTGTTGAAATTTATCAAAGTTTTCAACCCTATTTTTCATTGAACAGTATTATATTTTTGTTCCTATTTGGGATACAAATTTTTGGTACCAAATAGCAAAATTGCAAAAAAATGTTTAGCAAATCAATATGTTTTGAGCTCGAATGTATTAAAAAGCATTCGAAATTCATATTTTCATTAATTAATACAACAATAATTGCATAAACTTCTAAAAATTCACGTATAAAAAATATAAATAGTTTAGAATACTTTCTGTTACAACCAAGTGCGGTTTTAGTGCTGTGGGGAAATTTTTATTTTAAACCAATACTAATACAAAATGTTCTACTAATACATCCTTAGACTTAGGTTTTTGACAGCACACTTAGGTTTTTGAAGTTTCTTTTTGGCCTCTATGTACCCTATGTTATATGTAAGGAAAAATCCATATTCGTAGGGATTCTTGTGTAAATAAAATGACCGTGGGGAAAAAGGGACAGATTTTTTCAAATCATTAAAATGTACGGATTTTTAAAAATGTTAGTTTATTCGTTATTTTATTACAGCATTTTTAGATTTTGGCCGATTTCGGTCTATTATGGTTTACAATTTTTGTAATTGCATGAACTATTCAATAAAATTATAGAACTATGGAATTATTTTATTATATGTGGTACATAACAGCTTCCGAAACGACACAAATTGGTTAAAAAAGTAAAAAAATTTATAAAATTTTGAGTTTGATCCATTATAACTCCGTAATTTTTCATCCGATAAAAGCCAATTAGCCAATATTCGAAGCGTAATTTAGAAGATATATAACTAATTTTATTCGAAGAAGCCTTTAAGTCTATGTGGCGCTTTAAAGACGAATGTGTACCGAAAAACACAAATGTACCGCCGTTATCTGGACAATGGCCGAAAAGATTTTTTCGTGTTTACACATCCTAATTAGTAATACCTTTAAAACAATGGATTAGAAAAGTTTAAACTCTCCAAAAATAAAAATTTGTAAAACTGTGCAATTCATATAAAATAATATATCTTTATATGTGATGATCCCGATAAAAAGGGAATTTGTCTTCCGTAGGTCGAAAGTTAGCTACATTCCCTAAAACTAGATAAAATTCTGAAAATAATGGAATATTTTTACCTCGAAATTCTAAAAATTTTTATAAATCGCGTTTTTAACGTTTTCTAGTAGTCATCGTGTCATTACATCCTTCTTAAAGAACTAAGAAAGTTGCAGTCAGTTTTTTCCTTCTCCTGTAAAATATCGAAAATTCGAGACAAGTTTTTTTTCGTATTAAGCCATATACGTATACACAAAGGGGCTTATTTGCATTCATACATATATCATCATTTAAAATTTGTAGTGATTTTTGTAAAGATAGTTTTTTGGGCGCGTAGGGAAAAGAATTGATTTTTTTCTGGCTGCGTAAAGACTTTTCAAAAATGTATATAGCATCACTGATCTACACATACATATAATTGTATAAAAGAATAGCATTATATCTTCGCATCTCATTACCGTCGATAAGAAGCCAAAAATTGTGAAACATCAGCTCTATCGAAAAAAATCGCAAATACATGCAAAATTATAAACAAGCTCTAAAATTTATTTAACATCGCTATAGTTGTAAGGAATGCCAAAAGCTCGGAAGAAATCACGAAAATGACGAAAAATCGCCAAAAACTTGTTAACATCAAAAAGTTATTGATTAAAAATCGGTAAAACTGCAAAAAAACTGACAGAAAAAGTCTTTTCTATGGCAAAAATTTTTAAAATGCGTGAAAATTGTAAACACGCCCTGAAATTGCTACAAATAGCTAAAATTGGGAGGAATGCCAAAAACCCGGAAAAAATCGCAAACATTTTTAAAAATCGCAAAAAGTTGCTAACATGAGAAAGAATTTTGTTTACGAAAATTCCCAAACTCGGGTAAAAATATAAGTATGCAATTAAAATAAAAATAATAATGATCTTGTCCAACTTTTTATATTATCCTAAAAATAGATCCCATGTATTGAATGAACACTTCAGATTCTTTAGAAACCGTGTAAATTTCCGCAAAATGCCTATACTGCATTAAAAAATTTTTGACAAGATATAAGGGAAAATCACCCTTCGTAGGAAACTGCTATTGCAGACCTTGCAGGTCATGCAAGTCTAGGATATCTATTTTAGCAGATATCCTAGACTTGCAACACACCAAGAACAAAATATAAGAAACTAACATTTCCTACACAGTACCAGATATGCAATACTAAAAGCGGTAGGAAACTTGTCTAGCATATATGCAATTATCAAAATTACTCAAAGAGACTCTCTGAGAGTATATAAAACATAAACATGAAAATAAAATACAACCTTCAACAAGAAAAGTAAACAAAGTTGGTTTGTGTGTGTACGTTTATTTTATTTGTTCATTTATTTAATGTATTTAAATATCAAATGTATGGATCTTTAATAAATGTTAGTTCAGAATTAATCTACAAATAATAAATTACGAAAAAATTAAAAGTAGTTTTTTATGGTACTTTTGAAAAATTATATATGTATTTAGTTGTACATAATATATGTATGTATTTCCTATATGTTTGAAGAAGACACTCATTCTTCGTAGCAGAAAATGATAGTTTAAATCCTAGAGGTGCAAATATGCCACCAAGAGTGACTTCCGTTATAGTTTTATTGATTGAATAGATTTTGAGGTTTTTGCAAGTTTTTGGTCGTTTATGCGTTTTTCTGAGCTTTTTGCATTCTTTATAGTTTTAGCGATGCTTAATCAATTTTAGAGCTGGTTTGCAATTTTTAGCGAAGATCTTAGCATACCTCCCAATTTTAGATGTTTTTAAGCAATTTTAGGGCTTGTTTGCAAATTTGCAATTTTTCGCGAATTTTTGGCGAATATTGGATCAAATATTCGTATTCGTGTTCGCGGCTATTAAAAATTGATACTCCTAGCATCACTAATAGATACCTATCGCTCTTTTAATGTAACATAATCATATCTAAACAATTTCAAGTTACTTTAGTAAAAGTGTTCATTAATACCTTCTTTATGCGTAATAAACTTTTCAGAAACAAATGTTAACTGCTTAAAAGCGAATAACAGCCAAATCTAGCTAACAGTTAAAAAACTTTAAATACATTTCGCTAAGCTTCACTTTTTTTGAGATATGAAGTACCAATATATTTAAAAAACTTAGAATAGCGGAGTTCAGTGTTTGATGCAAATGTCATTTGCAAATGCAAAATAACGTAGCATTTTTAAGAAATACTACAGCAAAATGCAAAAGATTTTATAAAAAAGCTACGATAATTTGCATTTGCACTTTTGCAAGGCTATTTGCATCAAAAACTGAACTCCGTTAATTTCTTTCTAAATATTTGAGCATGGTTTTCTAGTGTTTAAAATTTTTAAAAAACTTGTAATACCAAAAATATCAATATAAAAATAGTTAATTGTGACATAGCTATCTATTTTACTCCTTTCTTTTATTACATATTGTAGCAGAAGCTGCGAAGTTCTTGAACAAGCTCAAAATTTTTTAAGCTCTAAAAAATTGTGTCTGCTTATAATTCCAGTCGTCAAAATTGTCAAAATGACGATAAATCGTCACATCTGGCAACCGTGCTATTGACAACTAGTTCAGGTAAACTAGCGATGAACTGCGATAAAACTTAGAGAAGATAGCAATTTTTCGTGCTTCGCAAGTAGATTCAAAATGAAGCATCTTAAAAGAAGGTGTTTCGCTCTCAACATTTTGTATGGCGAAGCACGTTGTTTTTATCATAATTGGGGTGCGAAGCACGTATGAGTGAGCGAAGCATGAATTTGCGTTCCCGTGTGAACATAGCATAAGAACTTGGTCCTCATTTTCATCTCAGTACTTTTAACGCCCAAAATTTTTGGATAGGAACTTGGCCTTATTTTCATAGTTAAGTTTTTGTGCGGATAGTATTAACATGAACTCAGCCTATATAATTACTCTGAATTGAAAAGCAAATAAACTAGAAATAATCACTTTAAAATAAATTAAATTATTCAATGAAGAATTTAACAAGCCCTGCTTACATGCAAGCTCCATTTTTACTATATGAATTTCAAGAAATTTTCTTAATTTTTTAATTTTTTTTGTATTAATTTCTTTCAACCCTGAATAAAACACATATGTCTCTCTGTATAGACTGACTGAACATCAGCTTAGATCTTTTTCGCATTTGAAGATAATTTTGTAGACAGTGCACCACACATTTTTCAATCTTCCCTCAGATATTTCAAGCTAGCAGCAACATTTCTTTCTTTCATTTTAAACTATTTGATGTTCATTTCAAACATGTTGAAAGTAAATGAAACATTTATGCATCAACCGTAAACTAATTAATTATAATATATGTACATACATACAAACTTTTTTCGAATTTCACAAAACATAAAATTTTTAAGCATTTGAAAAATTCACCGGAAGTTTGCACTATTTTTAAAATTAAACTTTAACTATTCATTCCCAAATAAAATATAATAAACAAACTGCATCGTAGAGCAGTAATTTTTGCTATTTCTTGTGCGTATAAAAAATTTTATATTTTTGATAATAGTTTTACACAAAAATATTCTGAATTTTTTTAAAACACCCCCTCTGTGTTCTATTTTTGGGCATGCAATCATTGTGCGCATTTATATGTATTCGTACTCTTTTACACAAATGCAAATGCGCACACATGTGTACATACACATAAAATACTTTCAAACCCAGTTCGCCACGTCTTTAAGGCGGGTACACGACAATGTTAAATCCTCGACGACAAATGTCGGACAGTCGGAACAAATTATCAATGTAGTTTTCGAACACGTGTCGCAAAAATCGTGTTCGATTCATATAAGTGAAAATGTCGCCAGTTTTTCCGTCAGCGATAATGTCGCCTATTATGTCGTCAATGACTATGTAGGCTACAATGTCGTTTATATTGTCACCAACGATGACATAGCGACAATGTCATAACTAGAACAGACTTTAATAATCCCCCCCCCCCTATTATGAAAGGCGACGTCGACGTCACATCAACACGACAGCAGGCAATTGTCACTTGTCTACTGATTGTCGACAACAATTGACTGCTATTGACAGTCTCTTACTATTTTCTGAAGCGTATGAAATTAGTCCAGCATGTTAATATTAATCAATTGTTGTCGATAAAGAGTAGACCAGTGACAATTTTTTAAACTCGTGTCGATGTGACGTCGACGTCGCCTTTCCCAATATGGGGAATTACCTTTAACAAACAAATCTAACTTCTTGCTCACCTTTTTGTTTCCGCTTTATTTAAATTATTGACTTAGCTGGGACTCGAACTGAGGCTGCATGTTTATAAGTTTTCGCGATTACCTCCATGCTACTGAATCACATAAAACATCGACAACAAGAGGCCAACATATTCACTCCACAATTGTCACTCCACAATGTCAGTGAAGACAAACTGTAACACATTGTCGCTCATATTGCCCTCCACAAAGTTGGCTTAAGGAAAAAAACGAAAGACATTGTCGCCCATATTGTCGTCAAAATGTTTAATAGAGGACAACAGCAATAATTTTTCGCTCAGATTGTCCTGAACAACGATTCACTTATATTGTCGATTAGAAAACCTAATCGAAAGAGGAAAATTTATACAAGAATCGTAGATGACAATGTCGTTCAAGACAGTCTGGCTAACTGGGATCATCCGTGTGCATTGCTTTACATGCAGAATTAATATTTTTGTGCGTGTATATTTTGTAACCGAAAAATTTTTGATGCGTAACTAGGGGGCATTGGCTTTTTCAAGCTCGTTTGTATATTTTTTCTTTGTGGAAATTTCAAAATTGTTCCACTTTTGCGTTTATTTTCATTGTCATGTAATTTTCGGGTATTTTTGTCTATTAAAAAAAGAGAAATAAAAAAAATTATGATGACGAATAAAAATGTAATGCAGTGCAAATGTCATTAAAAGTAAAATTAAATTATATACCGGAAGTTTGCATACACTTTTGCTGCGTATGCAACGTTTGTGTGAGTATGTAACACAAACGCACACAAATAAGCACTTCATATAAGTTGTTCTTGTTCGTTTACTGGAAAAATTCAATTTCAACTGTTTTAAGAAAAGAAAATAAAATTTTTTTCATAGAAAATTTTGTACTTTGTAAAGCAGTTTACTTTCCCAGCCGAGTTGCGTTCAGACTAGGGAAGTAACGACACGCATTTTTGCCAATACGATACCGATACTCAAAAAGAAAAATCGGTATTCTCCGATACGCATATTAAAATTGATACGCATTTTAAAATTGAGTTCAGGCTTAAGTTAACAAAACTCAAGTAGGGCAATTTTTTATAATACAAAATTACGGTGTAAGAGATTATTAATATTAAATGAAATGTATTTGCTGGTGTTTCAGCATTGTCTGTATGCATTTCATTGGTGCTTTATCAAATCGTCAGTAGACCTCAAACACAATTTTTAACAGTTACAAATCCCTTATCTTATGTACAGAGTTTCAAAAACCATTTGAGAATTTACAAATATGTAAATGATTTTCATAAATAAGCATAGTAGGCTTTAAAAATTATACAAAACCCAGCCAGCGCTGCCGTTGTGCGACTTAAGTCGCATTTTGCCGCTTTTTACCGCCTTGCCACTTTTCGCGCCCCCTTGTTTGAATTCCCCTTTCGTGCAATTTTTTATTATTTTGTGTCCCTTTTGCTTCTTTTTGAACAAGCTCAATTTTTGTTTTTATTTTTTGCAATAAATGTACGCAGATGCCCAAGCTTTTATATACATATGTGTCATTGAAACTTGATCAAAAAAGAATATAGCGAAAAAAAACTGGATGTATTTTGGTATTTATATCCGAAATTTATCAAATTAACATTTCTAAGAAATGCATTATCAAATAGACTAAAAGTATATACTTGTCAGTCCATGCCATCCGCTTTAAATTTGTTCCCAATTGACTTGAAAGATTGGATTTATTACTCAAAACGCCGAAAAGTAACATCATAACTTATTGAATGTTTTTGTAACTCCCGCAATCAAAGATTTAAAGTTACTGATTTCAAAAATCCTCGTTTTTTCGGTCATGGAAATCTATCCTGATTATTTTTACGATGATGTCCGTATGTATATGTGTGTGAGTGTATGTATGTATATAAACCTCACATAACTTAAAAACGGATTAACCGATCGGAACCAAATTTATGGCATTCAAGACATTGACCTCACTCAGACTTCGTGATATAATGAAGCGATCGGTTCGGTGTATTCGATATGAATCTATTTTATTTTTCTACACCTTTATACAATTAAAAATTAAAATAAAATTATGACAATCGGCCATGTTCAGTATTTCATGTGGAATTAAAATGGGCGGAATTATCAAAGCAATGTTGTTGTAAATTAATATTTATAATAACAATGCTTTGATAATTCCACACATTTTAATTCTACGTGAAATACAGAACATACCCGATTATATCAAATAATAAAGTTCTTAAAGTTTTAATTTTAATTTTATTTTTCATTTTTCCTTATAAATACTTTTATTTTTATCCAATGGATTTCTAATTGTATAAAGGTGTAGAAAGATAAAAAAGATTATTAATATTTAAAATGCATATTATTAAGCCAGACACAAATTGGAAGTAATTTTTAAGGAACTACATTTTCATTGCTTCCAAAGAATCTATATTAAAAATATGGAGATAATTAGTAGAACAGCAAGAAAATTTTATTTAAGTCATACAAAAATTTGTAATTCGTTTATAATTTAAAAAAATACTCGCCAAGCTTTTAAAAAATCGATTTTTAAGGACATTTACCCCGTTTGCACTTAATTTTAAATCGTATTTTCTCATATCGTGGATAAAGATTTGTGGCATGGTTGCATCAACAAAGTCATGTTTCCCGATATAGCTTATGGCATGACATCATTAGCATTCATATTAATTACAACATGGTTTAATTTATTGCTTAAAAAACTCTACCTAAAATCGGGGTATATTTAAAAACTCAACAACAGTATGGTTCTATAACAATAAAATATGGTTCTTGTCCATACTATTTTAAAGCAGTTTGATTGCAATCAAGCTATGGTTACAAAAGGCAAATGGCTCTCTCCTGCCAAAAAAGTTTTTGTTCTATCCCTTGGTTGAATATTTTTTGCTAGTTTTTTGTTTTACTTGAGAGCTGTCGGTGTGTTTTTGTGTGCCGCTTGATTTGAACAAATAAAAAAATAACTGCAAAATAACAAAAAACGGACAAATGCTAGCAATTAATGTTCGGCCATGCTCTGAAAACCATTTCTTTTTATTATTGCACAAAACAGGTTCAGTAAATGCAGTACTGCGCTGCAACAGTGAATTTATATGTGTTTAAACGCATCAGTAAAAATAATAAACACACAATAAATAGCATCAATAGGTTGTTCGTCGATATGTTCAAACAAGTTTGCTATTCTGATGCAGCGCGAGCAGTACTGCATTCAAGAACGTAGGGATATTTCTATTTTACTTTTCCTACGTAAGTCCGCTTCATAATGGATCCATTCAATTCACTGGAAACATAAAGTCTTTTGCAGTCAAATGAGATCTACATATTATTATTAGCCTCTTCTATATATAATAGACTTATTTAGTGTATTTAAACAAATCTAAAAATTTTAAATGCGAAAAATTTCGCAATTTTTTGCTTTTCTTTGTTTAGTTACCTTTGAATCACGTGTTTTGGCTTACTGGTTCTTACTGGAAAAATTTTTACGGTAAAAAATTGTAAATACTCGAACGCAGCTATTCACCGTTTTGATTTTGTTTTGCACACTAACCAAATGAACCGTCATAAACAATCAGAAAGACCTAGGGTTCCTTACTTCGTTAAAAAAATAAGAAAAAGCTATTAAAATTGCAATTATACGGCTTTTTGGTTTATGATACTCATGTACTTGATGATACTTTATTTTAAATTTTTAATATAAAATCGTTATTTTTCAATCCACATGCATAAAGTTATGTAGAGGCATGTAGTTTCATCAAAAGAATCATAATAAATCAAAAACTCGATTTTAATTATTGTGAATTTTTTTAAAAAGTTTAGGTATAAAATTGAAAAGCAACATATTTTCAAAAGTCTTCTTTGTAAATCTTGCACTTGAGTTAACAAAAAAAAATTTATTTTGGTTTTACTTTATATACTACGAAAACGAAATAGATTAGTTGTAAAATACGGAACTATTAGTTATAGGGAAATCTCCTAGCTATCATATATAATAATGATACTGAATTGTCTACTGCGAAAGAGATGTTGACCAGCTATAAGATATAATAAAAATAACGTGTTGTATAGGCATTGATATAGTAAAATATGCCCCCTAAATTCCCCCTAAGAATTTCTGGCTCTAAATTTGCCCCTAAATGAAATAAAAACCAATAAATCTAGGGGGAAACCCCTAAACTGGCAACTCTGACGCATATGTACACAGAAAAAAAAGATTTGTAAATAGAATTAATTTTTTAGAAAACACAATTAAAACTTTCACTGGAAATGAGCCTATAACGATATTTTCAACAAACTTGTTTGTTAACATTTGTTGCGATTTCCAACGGAAAACTTTTTTTCTCATTTTATTTTTTTCTTTGTACAAAGCTATTTCAATTAAAGTTATTGGTATGTTAACAATGTGAATTTTTTAATTTCCGGACAATTTTGATTGTCATAATTGTTATATTAACTATTTTTTTATACGCAATCACAACGCTTGAAACGACTTTTTGCTTGTCTGCGAACAACACCAAATGTCTTTGAGCGGAATCGAACCTGCGACCTCTGGACTAATGGACTAACGTACTTACCTCTCAGCTACAGAGCAATTGGTTATTAAATATGCAAATAATGAATACACATACAACTTGATTTCTTATGTTTTTTCTAAATGTTCGCATTCCGTTATGATATAATTTAAACAATAATTTTCTTGAGTAATTTAATTGACAAGGAAACTTTTAATATGTTAAATAAACAATGATCATTGTTAATTTTTTCACAAGTTTCCCCAAAAACTTTAGTTGACATTTTTGATAAAAAAATATTAAAATATTTATGAGTTTTTGCGCCATGCATAACAAAAAATTTGGGTGGTTGAATTTATTGAAAAAAAATTCTTTGTTAGTCGTATAAGCAACATAATTGGTTATATTAACTAAATATATTTTTAAATTTAAATTAAACATTTACTATTCGAATTAGTTGCAGTTTGATGATATTTATTTTCTGTGTATGTATGTATGTGGGTGCATAAGTACACAGGAAATATTTTTTGTCGACATGTCTGACATCTGAGACTACTAGACAATCTACCGAGGTGTCATAAAATTCCGTCAGACATTTGACAGAATGGCCGGCAGTTTTCAGGTACGACGTTTCTGCACATTTTCTGAAATATCATCCGATTAATATCCGACTAGTGCATTATCTAAATTTACTTTTCTTCAAGACATTTAACAGAATACTCTGCACATTTTCTAACGTAGGACTTAAAGCTTTTACCAGTCACTTCTGCTCATTGTCAGATTTTAGTTTTCGTAATAATTCTTATTTATCTCTTGGTAGCCTTCCGAAATTTTGCAGACATGTCGGAAATTCCTTTAGAATTTTACTGGAAATTTCTTTAGAACTCATACAGAACTCTCGTGATAACTTCGACAAAGTTCGTGGCATTTTCTCAGACAAAGAGGTCCACTTTCTTGTCAGCCACTCATATGATTTTCGGTACGTTTTCATACCGACTTCGGCGTCTTGTTCGGACTCTCTGGCCGACTTCGGAGCAAAATCGGGGAAAAAATTTTGCTGGGTATTTTATCTTTACGTATGTAATACTATTGTTGTTTTTAAATTTAGTGCAGAAAGATACTGCAATTACTATCAAAATCTAAATAATGGGAGAGAGAAATATAGTTTGCTTTTTCTCTATGTCTCTTAAATTTTATTATCGAAACCCAAAGTTTGTGTTTTCAATAGAATATAAACAAATTGGTAAAAACATAAAAGAGAGGGGAACATTGACAAAAAATTATAACAGTTTGAATGCAACGCATGTAAGTATAATCAAAAAACTTGTTTTGAATATGTTTGGCGACGATTGTTCATACACGGTAAAGCGTTTCAGAAAACTGTATTTTCGATGTGGTTTTCGCAAAGTAAAAATATTTAAAACAAAAGAATGTACTTAATGCAATTGTTCTTTTGAGGACTGCTGAATATGTGTGTAGATTAAATATATTGTATTAAAAATTTTGTACGATACTCAAAGCAGCTCTGAGTCTATAAACAACCCTCGCTTTAGACCATCTAGCTTGTTCTTCACTCTCTATGCATTGTTTAATGCTCATAAGTACTTCGACTAGATGTATCGAATCACGGTTTTATGCATTAACGACAAACAATCGATTTGATTCCTCTTTGAGCATTTTATTTGGTGGAGTACCGTATAAAACTCACTTAGATACTGATAAGGATCCAGTTTCAGTCGTAGAATTGAGTTCCTTAAAAAAAATTGAAATTGTTTCTCCAGACCGGGAGAAAAACGAATGAAAAAATGAAATTGGAACAATTCTAACAATTAAGTTAAGAATTCTAATAAAATATTCCCTTGATATGAATCAGGATGAAAAATTAAATCCAGCGTATTTATGTCTATATGCCCTGTTTAAGTTTAAAAAACTGCATTATAGCAATTTGTTAGTGGAACGTACAACTAGCTAGAAATGTTTATGGAGAAAAATTGCTGTAAGCAAAATATGGTAATATTACTGCATACACATATAGGGTAGAACAAGTTTTAAAGTTAAACAAATTTATTTTCCCCACAAACTTTATACAAATTATAACAGTTCATCGATTATTGATTTTGGTCTCCCCCTTCTCGCTCATGTTTGAGAAAGAGAGAACAACTTATTCTGTTGTGATCACACATCATTAATTCAAACAGTGTTGCCCTAAGTTACATTTCTAATGCTTTTTAATATTTTTAATCCCCTGATTCACAAACACGAACATAAACGTCTTTATGAACATTTTTATGGAAAACACTCAGTTCTTAAAGTATTTTTCTTACAATTTTTGTTGAAAAGGTTTTATTTCGTCTTTATGAATCAGGCCTTAAATTTTTCGCAAAATGTATATTAATATTTGCCTAAAATTTTTTTATGTTTTGTTAAAATAGAGTACTTTTTTCTAGTTTGGTACTCAAAATATTTTCTGTACGTAAAACTAACTGAATTTATAAATTAAAGTTCACTTAAAAACCGGTAAAATTTATGTTTCTTTTAAATTTTACGAAAAGTTCATTTAATTTTTAATGTTAAAAAATTAACTTAATTAAACCTGTAAAAGTAAAAGATTCTTCTTTTGTTTCCGCTATTTTGACTGCTAAATAATCAAACCCAAGTTCCGTAAAAACAAATGAATTTTGCTTTATTTCTAATCGGGCTAACGTCATCTTGAAGGGTTATTATTGCGTATCTTTAATTATTAATAAAAATTAAGTTATGAATTTGCCGTGCAGGCGAATTTTTCTTTGTCTTCATGCTTCACATTTCTCTCTAAAATAAAAATATAATTGAAGTTGTGTGTATTTAGTCGAACTATATGGGTTTTATCCAAAGAAATTTATTATTCAGGCTTAAATGCAATTAAATTCAGCTTTAATGCAATTGGTTTAATGCCAGATATTTACCGCTTGACTTTGGAGGCTGAGTAGCCTAGAGTATAGAGAGCTCTGACGATGGGATTGTAGTTAATCGCTAAAACATCGATGTTCAGTTCGACCCTTACAAAAGTCAAGAAATTGGTCTTTGTACTTTTCAATTGCCACATGCTTTGAAAAATTATTTCTCAATAAAAAATTATTTAATTGTAAAAATTAAATTGAACGAACTTAGCCTGAATAATAAATTTCATTGGATAAAAATATAATTGTAAAATTAAATTGAAACCGCTCTCGATACAAAATAATTAAATTTCTTTAAATTTAATCATTAATTTTTTATTTTTACTCACTGCCAAAAACGAGTACAATACACCCATTTTCTATTGAGTTTCTAAAAGAGTTTTGCAAAATAGTATGTTTCTGGTAGAAGCCCCCCCCCTCGATCCGCGCCTGACCACTACAATACTGTAAAGCCAAAAATGTGACTTTAGTTCACAAATAAATTCAACTCTCTCTCAAATGCTATCGGCCTAATTTTATGTTTACATTTACTTTGTGATGTAAATATTTTATATGGCTCTGTGTGTTAGTGGTAAAGGCGTTTGCATGTGAACATGTAGCGTACGGGTTCAAATACATAGCCATTCAAGTCGCTCAATATAAGTAAAAAAACAACATAGCCACATGACAAGTGGTGATAAGCAAAATATACGTGAGCACTGAGGATGGAAGTGTAGCGGCTTCCGAAAATGGCGCAACTCTGTTCTGCAGTGTACGTTAAGAAATTAAGTTGATGCCATGGTGAAATAAGTATACAACAGGTGACCGCATAAAGGAAACAAATCAACAATACAAAAAAATAGAGTACTTTTCGTTTATAGTCACTACCGTTTATAGCTACATTAACGATATAGTCCATTTTATCTGTATTTATTGCTTCCATTACCAAATTTCTTAGAAAATATTCAAGTTATAGTCCAATTAGCGATATAAGCACATTTGGCATATATGCCATCTATCATCGGTTCGCAAAGACAGAAATTAATACATACAATTTGCGTTATAGTCACAATTGAAAAATGTACTAAATTTTTTAATTATTGAAGCCACAAACCATTTAAAAATTTACTATGAAAGCATTGAATTGTTTACTATTCCAGTCAACAACTCTGCCCTATATCGCTAATGTTACTATAAGCCTAATCTACATATACGCCGAATGGCGTATATGTAGATTAGGCTTATAGTAACATTAGCGATATAGTCCACAACTTGCGTGCAACTAAAGGTTGTGACTATAAGCGAAAAGTACTGTATCGTTTTTTAATAAATGCTGTAAATTTGTACATATATACATACAACATTGGGAGAACATCGTAAATTTAAGTTTACAGTGTTGAGGCAACATTGAAAACAAGAGTCGGAGGACGTTCATTCGGCGTTATCATTTTAATGTTATTAGTGGAATGTTACGATACGCCTTTCTGTCGATACGATACCGATACTCAAAAGGAAATATCGCCGATACCGATACGCATATTGAAATTGAGTTCAAGTTTAAATTAACAAAACTCAAGTAGGGTAATTTTCGTAAAATACTTAATTACAGTGTAAGATAATATTAATATTTAAAATTGATATTAACCCAGTATAAAAAATTGGAAGTAATTTTCAAGAAACTACACTTTCATTGCTTCCAAAGAATCTATATTAAAAATGTTCAGACAATTATTAGAAATGCAAGTCAAATTTTATGTAAGTAATACAAAAATCCGTAATTCCTTTCTAATTAAAAAAATACTCGACATGCTTTTTAAAAATCGATTTTTAAAGAACATTTATCAACTAATATTCTTCTAAATAACTTAATAGCATAATTGTTAAAATTCTTCCAAAAGTTTATTCACTAAAATTTATTCACTAAAATTAACATTAAAACACAGCACAAAAAGAAACAAGTTGGGAAAATGGGTAATTTTTCATCCCTTTTCCTTGAGGAAAAATCATTAAACTACGCCGGAAAAGAAATTTTTCCTAACATCGCTTCCAATTCGGTATTTTGTAATAGAAAAAGAGAACTTCTTGCAACGACAAGCATATATAAAACTAATTAGAAATGATCCAAATTTGCTCTACTTCTGGATCGCAAATTCTACATTGTCATGACTGCTTTTTGCTGGGAATAATATTTAAAAAACAACGAGTTCAATTTAATTCATGGTAAAATTAACAAAAAATAATGTATTTGTAAAAAAAAAATTTTAAAATAATAATAAATAATAAAAAATACCTGAAAAAATTTTAAAAAGTGTCGAAAAATCTGAAGTATCAGCGATATATCGGTATCGTTTACATCCCTAGTTATTAGTACATGAAAACTTTGGTAAACAAGATGTTGTACTAATGTTAGTTATACGCTCAGACCATCGTACCAATGTCGTACTGATAGTTTTTTTCTGCCTGGGTAGTTTTTTTTAATGAATTTTAGAATAAGTTAAAAATATAATTGCTTAGAATTTTAAATGTTTATTCAATTAAAAATTACTGCACGGAATACTTCTTGATTAAAGAACAGTCCGGTACTGTAATAATATTCTGAGTGTATTACAGTTTCAGAGATGTATAATGACTACTGTGCGTTATCTCAATAGTACTAACAAACTAACAGATAAAATTCCACAATAAAATATCATATTTATTCGGAAAATGTTAAGATAATGTAAGTTGACAAGAATAACTGAAAAGTTGAATATGTTTCGGATTCACAATATTATAAATTGCATCACAAAAACTAAATCTTGATTCAATTAAAATTTTTTTTAAACAAATATCGAGTTCATGATAGTGCTGGGATACTATCGATAGTACTATCGATAGTTTTAAGATATCGAAAATATCGATAGAAAATAAATATCGATATCGATATTATTATTATATATATAAGATAAAGTTTCAAAAACGTCTAATACGGAATTTACATTATGAAATGTTTCAGGAAATTTGTGGCATGGAACTTTTTTTATTAGCTAGTATTTAGAATGGACAGGGGAACAATTAGGGTATCAAAAGTGATATCAAATAATATTTTAGACGGCTCTTGTAAATTTTCTTTAACCCATTTGCTTCTCCGCGCTTGCAATAAGCAAATACAAAAAGTTTCATGAAGAACATTTTATGAAGTATTTCATCGTGTAAATTTGGTATTATACTAAATTTAAACAATAAAATATTTCATAACTGATTTTGTCGGAACAACGACGATATGTATTTTGCAAATATAAACAAGTTTTTAATCGGGCTTTATTTGGTTGTTCTCAGGTATGTAATGGAAATCGATTCCCAAAACGAAGCAGTCTTGAAAGTGTTTTTTAATAATATTTCTTTATTAAAAAATTTTATCACATATAAAGGGTCCGCAGATATAGAAAAATTAATTAACTCATTTAAAAATAACCATAAAATTGGTTAGTTTTTTGTCGATCTTTTTATTTTTTGCTAATTTTTGCGTCTTAGCGATTTTTCATTTTGGCGATTTTTCGTTTGACTTTTTTAATTCTGGAATTTTTTTAGCTTTAGAGTTTTTTTAAAATTTCAAGAGTTTGCCTCTTACGGTTTCCAAGATACAGCAAACTGTTTAAGCTACATAGTCAAAATTACATAAGCTTTCAGAACACCCTTTATTTTTGTTGTGCTAAATATACTACAGACTACACCAATTAACACTAACTTTGAAAATTTCGAGAGTCTATATAAAAGTGTCTGTATATTACAATAGCATTTCAACATGTTTCGTTGCTCGTTTTAGAACACCCTTTAATCTTTAGCCCGCAGTTCTTACGGCTCTCGAGAAAACAGCCTGTGACAGACAGACAGATTGACGGATATCGTATCGAAAACAATAAGATTAATTTACACTTTTGGTGTACAGAGCCCTAAAAAGAACCTTTTCCAAAAAGTAACTTTTCAAAAAGTAACCATTTTCAAAAGAGTACCATTTTCAAAAAGTACCCTTTCCAAAAACCATTTTTCAAAAATTACCATTTCTTAAAACTACATTTTCAAAAAAGTAGGTTTTCGAAAAAGTACCTTTACTTTAAAATATAAACGGCTAACAAAAAAAGTACAAAAATTATATTTTTACCCTTTTTCGGCCCCGAAATGTACAATTTCAAAAAAAAAAACTCCCATCCACTCATTTTTCTTTCTTATTATGACGGTTTTGGAATTTTATGTCTACCTTACTTAGATTCGGAGATATAAGAACACCGAGTTTACCCGTTTTATCCCTTTTAATCCCGTTGGAATTTAAGCTTTCAAAAATTCGTTCTTACAGAATATATACAAACATATGCATTCAATATGTGTATCGATTTTTCCCATTATATATTCAAATTTGAAAAAATTCAAAACTGTTTTTGAAGGCTTTTTAAGGAGAGAAAAATGAATTTCAAGTTTAGTTTTAACTTTATTACTTTAAGAGATAAACTGTTAGCAAAAAAAAGTACCAAAATTATATATTCACCCTTTTCGGCCCCTAAATGTACATGATGATGATGTATTATGATGCTTTTAGAATTGTATGTCTACCTTACTTAGATTCGAAGATATAAGGTTACCAATTTTACCCGTTTTTACCCCTTTTAATCCCCTTAAAATTAAATTTTTCAAAAATCCTTTCTTAGTGAAAACATACAAACATATTCATTCACTATGTATAGCCATTTGCATAAAAAATAGTTGTATGGAATAAAGTACAAAAAAGAGGAACCAATTTTACCCTTTATATATTCGAATTACAAAAAGTACCAAAACATGTTTGAGGGCATCGTAAGGATAGAAGAATGTATTTTAAATTTAATAGCTATCTTTATTACTTTAGGAGATAAACTGTTAACAAAAAAAGTACCAAAACTATATTTTTACCCTTTTTCGGCCCCTAAATGTAAAAATTTCAAAAAAGTACCAAACACCCGTCCGCTTATTTTTTGATCTTATTATTCTGTTTTTGGAATTTTATGTCTACTTTAGTTAGATCCGGATTAGTTACCTAATTTACCCGTTTTTACCCCCTTAGCGTTTGAATTTCCGAAAATCCCGTCTTAGTGGGTCTATACATCCTGAGGGGAGCCCAAATACGAAATTTCAACTTTCTAGCTTTAGTGGTTTGGGCTGGGCGATCATGAATCAGTCAGTCAGTCACTCAATAACTTACTCTTTTATTTATATAGATTGTATAGCTTCTGATTAGTGGCCATCAGAAGTAAAAAAGTTGACCAATTTCATACATTTTTATAATTGCTATAGCTTTTTAAGTAGAAAAGATATTGCAACGATTCATGCTTTGTTTTATAGGGCAGTAATGATCATTTAATATTGCTATGCAGAACTGAACTGGGATAATTAAATGGCCGAAAAGTGGCCACTTAAAAATTACACAGTTTTTTTCTCATATTATCGATTTTCAACTGAACGCTGTGTGAACTCTGCTGAACATAAAACATTGATTTTTTTGGTGGTGAAGAAGGAACCCTTAAGTTTCATTGTGCTAAAATATTATCTTCTGCAAAAATAAAGGTGCGAAAATTTTAAAAAATTCTCAAATTTTAGCTCCAAAAAGCCATGTGGGGATTTAGATAAAAATCTGATATTTTCATAAAATATAGGCCAGTACTTCGTAATTATATCTACTAAGTGTCGTTTAGATATTTTCAATTTATTACGAGATATGATTTTTTTAAAAGTGCAATTTTTATAAAAAATAATGGGCCAAAAAAATTTATGTGGGGATACAGATAAAAATCTGAAATTTTTAGAATATATAGCCTATACTTTGTTCATTATATGTACTAAGTGACTATCGGTTATTTTCATTTGTTTGCGAGATATGATTTTTTTAAGTGAAAATAAAATAAAAAATGTGTATTTTTGAGCCCTTTTTAATTGCCTCATATTTTACTTTCTAATTTTTCTAAAAGTAGCACTTAAAAAAATTTAATATACATGGCTTTTTTGGATCTAAAATTTGAGCATTTTTAAAATTTATAAATTTTTGCACCTTTTTTATTAATATGATTATTTCGAACGTATTTGCTTGTGAATCCAATTCTTTATGAATATAGCGTTACGAACCTTAGCCTAATAATCGCACCTTTATTTTTGCAGAAGATAATATTTTAGCACAATGAAACTTATGTCATGGTATCATAAGGGTTCCTTCTTCACTACCAAAAAAAAAACAAAATCAATGCTTTATGTTCAACAGAGTTCACACAGAGTTCAGTTGAAAATCGATAAAATGAGAAAAAAAACTGTGTAATTTTCAAGTGGCCCCTTTTCGGCCATTTAATTATTCCAGTTCAGTTTTGCATAGCAATAATAAATGATCACTACTGCCCCATAAAACAAAGCATGAATCGTTGCAAGATCTTTTCTAATTAAAAAGCTAGAGCAATTATAAAAATGTATGAAATTGGTCAAATTTTTTACTTCGGATGGCCACTAATCAGAAGCTATACAATAATAAAAACAAAAGATGGCGGTTATATGTTTCTAGTACCTACAAGATTGTCCTCAATTTTTTTTATTAAAATTAAAAGGCATGCGTTCCGCCTAAAAATAAAAAAAAGGCATGTGTGCCACTTATTTGTTGAATTCACGCAGAATTACTCAGTGATAAATAAAACGAAGTGTGGCTTGAAAAAAAATTAGTTAAAGTTTTCTTACTCAAGTACAAACATTCAGTCGATAGTAATATCGATAGTATCGATAGTCAAATCTGAACTATCGATAGATATCGATAGTGGATAATATCGATAGTATCCCAGCACTAGTTCATGAACGAGACATGAGAGCAATATCAAACGCCCTTCAAACGAATATAATAATTACGACATGGCAACACTGATAAATGCACAAATTGGAACTTTAATCATGTGGAGCTCAAGTGTGCAGTTGAGAGTGAACTTCGTGAAAACGTATATGTATGCGAGAGAATGTGCGAGTTTTGTGCATGTCAATGGGAGTTGCGTGTAGTGCATACATTTCGTAATATGAATTTTTCTTAAAAAGCGCCATTGTATATTTTATTATTATTTTTGTAATTTTGTTTTGTTCGTTTATATTATCAATTCCTCTCCTCCATCCCCCCAAACAACGTTTTACATTCTAGCAACTGTTGCGCGCTAGTGCAATGCCAGCCGCAACAATTTGGAGTGCAGAGCAGAAAATAAGTCAATGAACTTTTTCGGTTGCTACTTTTTTGTTAATTCGGGAAATGTGTGTATGTAAAAACGCTTATGGTTGTGTAAATGTGCGTAAATTAAAAATTAAGACCATGTTTTTGTAGTTTTTCTTGTTTTATTTTTTTTTATTTTGGAAGCATATTTTTTTGCCTACAAACTTGTTTTTATTTTGTGAATGTGTGTGTAGTGGTGTAAGTGATAATTTGTTGTTGTTTTTGCTCGACTGCAAGTTGCGATAAGTATGAATTTAGAAACTATTAAAAAGTATTAATGCAGCAATAGTTTTTGTCTCTCTCTGTCCTATAAACAAATAAAATTGTTCATTTGGGGAAAAACATAATAAATGTTTGCTTGTCGTGAATTGTGAATTTATGTATTTTTTTTGTATGGGGGAATTTAGTGGGTACCAAGAAGAGCGATGTAGCGGAGAGGTGAGATCTTATATTTCGAGCAGCAAATGTAGTTTTTTAAGATGGCGAAATGTGTTTTTGGGTTCATAATTCTTCAGTTTAAAGTCTGAAAATCGATGTTGTTAAATATAGTGACTGAGAAAAGTATTTTTCTTTTGCTTTAAATTTTGGCATTTTTATTTAAATTGTAGCGATTTTCAATATATTTTACGGTTTTTGTAGCAATCGATCATCGCAATATTTTTCCATAAATAAGTTTCTTAATATATAGCCACAATTGAAGATACTCGAATTTTAGAAACTTTGTTTAGATTTTGGTCCATTAAGTTATTTTTCCTCTTCTTAAGTTTTATCGATTGTTTTAATATATATTTTTTCTCTTCTTAAGTTTTATCGATTGTTTTAATATATCGCATGATGAAAAAAAACACTGCTTAATTTGTTTTTTGCTTTTCTGCATAAACAAGCAGGGTCTGGGCAAGAATCGAACCTGCGACTTCCCGGTTAGTAGTATAGCACATTTGATATATTTGAAGTTTTGGCTATTTATAAGTTTTTGGTAAAATATCAATTTGTATAATGTAAAATTACGATTTTGAAAATATATTGATATTTTACTTATTTTTGGTAAAGATTACATTTTTCGGCCAATGTTCGCTTCTTATAGTAAATTTTTTTAAAGAGAAATTACACCCTTAGACACTTAATGCGTACCAGTTAATTAATTAATGTGTTCCCTTCTTTGGGAAAGAGAGAGAGAGTGTAGAGAGAACAAATGGTGGAGTGTGATATAGATAGAAAGCTTAATTCTTTTACAACTCTGCTACTGCGCATTACGTTAATTTTATAGCAGTATTGCAGCGCCTCTGGTGTTAAGTCTACGCATTAATTTTTTTGAAGCTTTTATTTGTAGCCACTTTATTAATTGCTTTACTTCGCCGACGATTTTTGCTAACATTGCCGATGAAGGTTGGCTCTGTGATGTACATTAGCATAGAACAGAATCAATCGCTGCCGGCACTGTTTAGTGATCAGTGCTATACCTTCATCACTTACCATTCTAAAGCACATCAGAAATATTTGTGATGATGATGTGATGATTTGCAGGGATCGAACCCGGCATCATTGATTTGTAGTCAACGCGCTAACTACTTCACACAACAACACAAAAAATTTATATATACATATATACGTATCGCAAAAAAATTCATACATCCAATTAGGCTTGCCAGACGGTCTTGAATGAGATTGATTGTCAGGATATTTTAGGTGCTGTCAAGTTACAAGCTCAAATATAATTTGTCAAGCTGAAATGATATTTTTGATTTAATAGTGTTAAAAAGAAATAACTTCTAAAATTTTATTAAAAAACCGTTTCAAAAAATCGTTTAGACTATTTCCAAACCCCAAAAAATATATAGAAACGCTGCAGTAATTTGTATATTTAACAAAATTGGATCTAAAATTTACATTATATTTTGCAATATAATCAGAAAATTCGAAAAACCTTCCTCTGTTATTACTGTTATTAGAGTTTATGTTTTCTCTGTGGCCATTACGAGAAAGCCCTTGCCGTACTAAAACCAAAATTGAATCATAAAAGCAATACAAAACTTAAGGGCGTATAGCATTCGATTCAGCAAGACAAACCAAATTCATATTTTTATCAACCATCTCTTAATATTTTTAATGTATTCACAATTTCAGTGTTGAACTCATAATGTCTGTCTGTTGCTCTGGTCATAACTATTAGCTCTCTGCCGAACAGACTGTTCTAAATAATTTTTATATTTACTTCATACAAAAAATAAATCTGGGTTAATAAATTGACGAAAAATAAGATGTTACTGATTTCACCCAGATTTTCGAAAATCGACTTTTCATCAGTCTCGACGATCGAACGATTTGAGGTCATGGAAATATATTCAGGGGGGTTATTCTGTAATTCGAAACGATAGAAATGTTTTCGCATTGCAATGTAAATAGCATACACATGCGAACAGTTTTCCCTTCGCATCGCAATACAGAGTTAGCTATTTATTTTTACGATGATGTCCGTACGGATGTTTGCAACTTCATCATGGCTTAACCGATCGAATCCAAAATCTAATCAGCTCTTAAACTCAAAAACAAGTTTGCAGCAATAACTTGATTAAAATCTATTGATTCGTTCGAGAGATATCGTTAACTTGTCAAACTTCTTGTCAAATTGATTTTCATTATTCGGCTACTTTTTTTTGGACTTGAAAAAGTTTGTCGAATGGTGCAAATTTTACCTAAATGGGTCAAATGGCTCAAGACATATCGTTGCCGAATTTTTTGGAAAAAAAAACTATCTTTTTGACCACTTTCTTAGTTCTTTACTTTGACAGTCACTTATATTCTTTTTTCATATTTTTGTATTAAAATACATAAAAACAAAAAAGAAGAAATTTTGTTTGGTAAAGTCTAAAAATAGATTCAGGTAAATTATTATTAAAATTTAGTACTTATTACCAGGGACTGAAACTGAACCCGAACCTGAACCAAAACGGGTTCAGGTTCGCTGCTTATAAAGACTTTAAGCCCGAACCCGTTGAACCCAAAAATTCAGCAGGATTCGGGTTCAAAAATATAAAAAATAGAGAAATATTCAATAGAAGAATAATAAAAACATTACATTTCTTGCAATAAAAAAAAATTAAAAACAAAATCAAAATAAAATAACGACCAAGGCAAATTCATAACATGTGGCAGAACAGCTGCAATTTTTAAAAGTGTCGAATGGTTGCCAAAATTTTTGTTTTTTCTTGTTCTGGGTATTTCTAATAATTTCTAATTTGAAGTATATTTTCTTATGTCAATGCCGTACGTACGCTACAAAGTTGAAAAAAGTTTTTTTGAAAGCTAAATAACTTAAATTTAATTAAATAAAAAATAATAATATAATTGGGTATGTTCTGTATTTCATGTGGAATTAAAATGTGCAGAATTATCAAAGCATGGTTGTTGCAAATTAATATTTATAACAACAATGCTTTGATAATTCTGGATATTTTAATTCCACATGAAATACAGAACATACTCGATTGTTTAAACGAATAAACGTGAATATAAATTTATTTATATATTTTATTATTAAACAAAATAATTGCGCGTTTTTTAATTTTTGGTTTTAAGCCCGAAACCGAACCCGAACATGAACTTTTTATTTTGATTAGCGCGAACCCGAGCCTGAACCCATTTTTTTCATGGTTTCAGTCTCTGCTTATTACCCATGTTTTCTTTTTTAGAATGTTTTTTTATGTTTCACAGGAAAGGGGACTTTATCTTCTCAAAATCAAAATCCATTTTTTACATTTTTTAAATTACACATTATCTATAAAAAAAATGATAACTTAATAACCACAAAATTCCAAAAATTAGCTTAGATATAGCCTTTTAAAATTCTATTATAGAAATCTAAAGTTTTGACAGATTGAGGATCAAAGTTTATAAAATTTTTAAAGTTTTCCTTAACTTACCTAAAACGTCTGCTTTTAGCTTCCTTTAAAATTTGGCCGGGGAAATAAGGGTCCCTTTCCGAATACGAATATTCCATCTAAAAATTGTGTGCTATTTAATATTTCAAATTTAATTGTAAAAAAATCTATCCTTTGCGTCAATAACAGTAAATTGAGAAAAACTGTCACAATACTATAGGTATTTAACATTATTATGACCAGGGCTCGGACTTTCATGCGCTTAACAAATGCATCTAAAAATTAAAAATATGTGCGATAATATGCATTTACCTACGAACAAAGTACCAAAACTAAAATAATATGAAAACATTTTTTAATATTTTATTATTGGTAGAGAAAAAACATAAAACAAACATAATTTGGTCTATTATTTAATGGAACCGAACTTTAGTCGCGTTGCCAATTGGCAACTGAAAATTAATGCTTGCCAGAAAGGCACTAAATATCAACTGAAACTGACAGCTCTCAGTTGCAATCAGTAGTATCATTTTCAGCAACTGGCAACCCCACTGATGCTCAGTTGCCATCAATAATCGCCCTATTAATATTTTTTTTTTCAAAAATTGAGAAATATGCATTTTTATAAAATTTTTATTACTCTAAAAATATATGCAAAAATATGAACTTACTACCAAAATATGCAAAAATATATAACTACAAATCAATACCAAACTACTTAAAATTTCATGATTCATATAGATAATTAGTCAATACGGGTTTATCATCACCACAAAAAACATGCATTCGCATGAAAGTCCAAGCCCTGATTATGGCATTCCGATGAGAGAAATTAGCGGAAAGTCGGGTGGCAAATGTCGTCGACCCACTTACATGGTGGAAGTAAATCATTTTTGTTTAATTTTTTTGTATACATATTCCTATGTATTATTTTTTGGAACTTATGCGAAAAATATTCGTGAAATATTCGCTTGAATTTGGCGAATACGAATATCATGAAACAGGCGAATATTCGGTGATTCGATAACGAATAGCCGTAACATCACTACATTATATTACTACTAATGCCTTGATTAACTAGTTTTGGCCTACTTCATCGGCTTCTGGTGCAAAAATCTAAAAACAAAGTATACCAAATTTTATCTATATCACTTCATGCGTGATGTGGTAACAAAAATTTGCAACCAAACAAACAAATAAACTTACACAATTTTTTTATAATTAATGTATGCATATGTGGGTGCATAAACTTTTTTTTGCTATCATCTCAAAAGTTTCTAGTATGTATAAAAAAGCTCTTCCACAAGATCAGCTGCATATTCTAATTCTACGCGACGCTCAACGACTTTCAGTTTTTCCATATAAATTATGTACAAACAACAAAAATACTATACTACTCTCTTCTCCTCTTCCACGATTTTTCGTAAGCTTAAAGGGTGAAAAGTTATCAGACGTGGAATAATAGCATAACTTATGCCCACTTGGTTGCTAGTATTCAAAGTCTGATAACTCGTGTAAGGGTTTTTTTGTGCAAAATTTAATTTCCTAAAAGAATATGCATATCAAAATAAAAAAAGAAATTCTACTAGTTTTGTTATAAAAAAAAATAATAAAACGTTTACATGTAATTTATATGGAAAAACTGAAGTTCGTTGAGCATCACGTAGAATGAAAATATAGAGCTGATATTGTGAGAGAGCTTTTTTATAGCTGCTAGAAGCTTTTGAGATGATAGCAGTTGAAAAAAACAAAAAAACTTTTTTGAAGCCCTAATATACATTTGTATATGGACTAATAAATAAACTCAGCAATGTGCGAGTCCGACTCGTACACAAAACGTCCCGTGCTTGTTTTAGCGCATCATTTAATTTTCAATTTAATTACAATTAAATATGCTGTTTGATATTGTATCCGCCCAGTGGAAACAATATTAGAGCTTACCTACATATCTATAAGAGTACCCTATATATAGCTCTGTCAAAATAATACTTTACTACAAAACTCTTTAGTTTTTAACTAAATTCAATTTATGCGGCGAAACCCTGCAGGAAATGTCGATAGTAAAATTGTACTGATTCACTATTGACTTTGTCACCAGTACTACTGACTAATTGTACCCTGGCAATGTTCTGTGCTATAGACATTTAACATGTGCTTGTCATTGAGATTCCACTACTGACCTCGGAACTGTTGACTTACTATAGACTAGGTGGTTCTTATGGGACCATATGGAGACACTGGTACCAGAGATGCCCTAGTGAATTTTAATGATTCTAGTCAACACATATGAAACTTTTTACCAGCTAAGACAAATAAATTAAATTTGTTATGAGCGTTTTTAGTTTTCCGTTCAGTCGCATATACATATTTTCAACATATCAAAAATAAAAAATCGTTTTCTAACTGTTAAAAAATTCTCTTCTCATTAAAGCTAATATAAAAACTGTAGACGATTCGTTGACAACGTCACCAAAAAGTCACCAAACTTGTCGACAAAAGTAATGACTTGGATACGCTTGGCCCCAGTCTTTCTGCAGGGAATAAATACACAATCTGTGAGAATTTTATGATACAACTCAACATTAATCGTTTGTCAAATCCCTGAAGAAGGCCAGGGCCAAGTGTCTCCAAGTCACCACTTTTGTCGAAAGTTTGATGAATTTTTGGTGACGTTGTCAACGAATCGTCTACACATTTTATTTTAGCTTTAACGAGAAGAGAAGTTTTTAACAGCTAGAAAACGATTTTTTATGGTCTCATTTTGATGTGTTGAAAATATATGCGGCTGAACGGAAAACTAAAAATTTTCATAAAAAATCTAATTTATTTGTCTTATTTCCTGCAGGGATGTTTGTGATAATATATGAATGGGGAAAATTTGGTTATCATGACTCTAAGCCGTTCACATTGAGTGTAACATTCTGACCCTCATTATTTTTAAAGAAATAAGTATGGGCCAATGAGTACCCCACCCCGGCCCATACTTTTTTCTATAACTTTCCAATTTTTTCTTTAAGCTATCGAATATTTATATACTCTGTAGTAGGGTGGACGCAGACTTTTTTGCGTCACTGCACCCACTCATAGTTGACGTCTCGGTATTTTTATTTTTTTGTGCTTTAAATTTTTTGAGGTTAAATTCATTATTCTTCTATCTGCGTGACTATGTGCATAAATATGTATGAATGTGTGTTTGTGCTGCATTATTTCATATTTATTGTTTTTTTTATCAATTTAAAGTTTTTTTTATTAATTGTATGAAAAAAAAACTTGTTTAATTGTATTTCTAAGAAAATGTCTGTGTCTTTACGTACATACTGTATGTAGCTATTTAACTCCACTGAGCCATAGGCCTAAATATGACGCCATTGTTATTTCGCTACATATTTGTACACGTACATACACTATTTAAATAAAGCAGCAAAACTGAAAAGCAACAAAACCGGAAAAGCTTTTGCATACTTTTGCATATACAGGGTTGCACAAACTGGTATGGTAAGTACATGTTAAAAATTGTACCCAAAATACATTGTTGGTCACCTTCAGATGTTCAATGTTTGTAAGATTTAAGACTTCTGATTCAAATAATATTAAAATTCAATGCAAATTTAATGTTCAAAAAATGTTAAAGTGTTTGGCATCAATAAATTATGGTGCTTGTAGACAAACGTACTTGTCCTTCTAGCTTATTTGGTATTGAATTAATTTTAGAATATTTTAGTTTTTTCATCGAGAGTAGTTGGATATGAATCTTATATAACAATGATACTAAATTATGGAGATAATTTGTTATAATCTACAAAAGCAAAATCTTAGGACTGTGAGGCTTTGATCATAATTAATAAAACGAAACTATGGATTTTTTTAAAATCAATGTCAAGTCCATGAAAATATAATCAGCATGATACCAAATTGGATTGATCATCGTAAGGTGAACATATATTATTGACGAATGTATTTGGTCCAATTAAACATCCGGCACACTATACGGTCCTATTTAATGGTTGCGATGTGCTGTTTTGCTGCTGTACAATACAAATAGAATATTTAGATTTTCACAACTTTTGTTTACTTTCAATTAGAGAAGTTCTAATGAATAAAAGTTTAATGAGATCTCAGTTTTGAGGTAATTGGATATTTTAAGAGTTTAGGCCTTGAACGTAGAATGTGGTTTAAAGATTTCCAAATTCTATCAACGTATGGAATCAATTGATGTAGATCAAATTTAAGCTTAAAAAACTACGTTATTTTCTCGTTGCTCGTTTCATCAAACAACACAAAATATATTTTAAGTTTGGTAAGAATACATACAGGATTTTTTTTCATTTATTAATTTATCGAGTCCCCTTTCATAACAAGACTTATGTGTTGTTTCCACAATGCAAACAAGCATTGCTTGTCTAAAATTTATATGAAAAGCACTCAGTTTTTTGAGCGATTTCCATAAACATTTTTTATTCAAGTCGCTTGTTTGCATAGTGGAAGCAGCACATTAGGCTTATAATTACAATGCAATGTTCTTTACTGTACAATACATTCGACTACATAGATTAAAATAAATAAAGTAATTTAGATATATAATTTTTAGCGTTGCATACAAAATAAAAGTTTAACAAAATAAGGACGTATTTAAGTATATAAATAAATTTAATCGTCTGTCTAATCAAAGTAATTAAAAATTAATTTTTTAAAATTTGTTGCTTTACTGTTAATTTGTTGACTACAGCGGTCGACAAATAAAAATTATGTCTGTGTTTCTATTTTAATGCATCGATCTAAATATCGATTCTTAGCTTTTAAAGTTTGTTTTTGTTTCTTTTACATCGATAACAAAATTTGGGGTTTAATACGAAAGTTCATACCAACATAGACAGATTACCAAAAACCTGTTTCAACAAAAACAAACTTTGACAAAAAAAAATATTTTTCCCTTTATAAGGAACAAAAAAGAAACCAAAGTTTGACATGCAGAAGTCAGACTCAAAACTCGTGTCGACCTTTGTTATTTATGTGGAACAGCATTCCAGCAGCATGTAAAAAAACTACTATTCAAAAACTAGAGATTTATATTTAGGGACTATGATATTTTTGCTTCTTAAAGATCTGGCAAATATAATCTTCTAAAATAGATATTCCGGCTTTTGGCTGTATATAGTTATGTGGAGGAAAATTAAGGTTCTTATCTTAAAAAAATTTTCAATTAAATATTGTTTGCACATACTGATTGTGTATGATCTGTAACATACGAAAACATAAGTTGTGTTGCGTTCGAAGAAAAGTTAAAGAAAGATCTGAGCTTGCCATATGATATTTCATGGCTAACTGTATGAAATGCTTTCGAGTGATCGAGAAGCACTAAAAATTTATTTTTCCATCATTCAGATCACACCTAATATTTTCCGTCATATCCACTAAAGCCGTTAAACAACTGTGATTTGGTCGGAAACCTGATTGTTTTTCAGACAACAATTTATTGTTAGGAATGTAATTGATTATTTGGTGGTGCAAAATTTTCTCTAATGGTTTCGAAAGGAAGCTTAATATAGCTATTGGACGATATTCATTGTTTGATTTAGGAATTGGAATTAGCTTTGCATGTTTCCATTTCAGAGGAAAACAGCTTGTGGTAATAAAGCTGTTAAAGAAATATGTTATATATGTAGGAAAAGAAGGTAACATTACTTTTATAAAATGGGATGCATATTGTCAAACCTATTGCATTTGATTTTATTTGTGCACAACTTGAAAGAACATCAAGCTGACTGACGCATGTGAAACCAAACATTCTCAACTCAGACATATTAAAGTTATTCATAACTGAAATACCATCAGAACCTTTTGTGGCATTCACTGCCGGTATATTATTAGGAAATATGTTGTTAAGCTCATCAACATCAATGCAGCAGTATACCCTTAGCTTGTGTCGCCAATCCCAATATCCCTAATAGTTTTCAAAGTGCGCTTGGATTCAAGAGCAGAACCAAATCTTTTAGAATAATATTCAGATTTTCCCACTTTATCAGTTTATTCGTATCCCTTCTAGCAGAACGGAAAACAGCCATGAATTTACGTGCTCGGAAACACTTTCACTGCGAATATGCTAAATCCCTACGCCTAATAGACTCTCATATATTGGAGTTAAACCATGGTTTCTTTGTTGCTGTAATAGTTTTCGTTCTAATGGGTATTGCATCATCATAGAGCTTCAATATACATATTGTATTCAAGAAACGATAGCTGATCATCAATAGCTATCATGCTGTAGATACAATTCCAGTTTACTTACCGAAAACTTTCATTAAGAATGTCAAAGGTCAAATATCTAAAATGTCGAAGGAATATGTTGGATCCCTGCACCCTAGCTGAAAATTATATACCGCAGTTACAGTAAACTTCTTAGCTAGATAATTATAAAGTTAATAAACGAACTTGCTAAAAGACTAAGAGAAATTTATTTTTTTAGGCTTTATTTTTTGGAGTTGTTACTCGGTTAAACGTATATTTTTACCCCTTACGTCAATCAACTCTAAAAGAGGCAGCGTAAGAACTATTCGTGTAAATCCTGTCCCAGCGAAAATTTTGCTTACAAGTAGGCAAAAGCTATACAAAGATTTAAATCGTAACTACTTATAATTTGACTCCAGAACTATTTATTTTTTTTGAGAAGTTCAAAAAATAACGAATATATCTTAGAATTGTACACTCTAAAACACTTTTGTTAAAAATTAGGTCGATAATAATCGGCAACACTTTAGTTATTATTATCGACCTAAAATTATACACGCATTGTTTTTGAACAAAATGTTTTTACTTAAAAAAGCGATTGGCTGCATGCAGGGTTCAGCCGCGACCTCCTGACTGATAGACTGACGTATCTACCATTCAGCCATAGCCGTATTATACTTTATGTTAAATTATTTTTAACTTGGGGTAAATATGTTTATTTCGAACGTATTTGCTTTGTGAATTCAAATTGATTATTAGGCTAAGATTCGTAACGTTATATTCAGAAAGAATTGGGCATAATTAATATTCCAAGGAACAAGGGAAAAATTAAAATCACATTCAACAGAGCCACCTGACAAGTAGTGGTAAGCAAAATACACGTGAGCACTGACAATGGAAATGTAGCGGCTTGCGAAAGTGGCGTTACTCTATTCTGCTGTGTACGTTGAAAAATTAAGTTGATATTAATTTTTCCCTTGTTCCTTGGAATATTAATCTTGCCCAATACTTTCTAAATATATAACGTTACGAATCTTAGCCTAATAATCAATTAAGATTCACAAACCAAATACATTCGAAATAATCATATTAATAAGCAATTAGCTACTGGCTTGAGCTTTTCACATGTTTACATGTTTTTATATACTTAAGTATAAAATCAAACCAAAAAAGTTTGTCTTGAATAGAACAAAAATCAGAAAAATGGGAATAAGGAAAAATAAACCGATGGCAACGCTTGGAAAGTGCAGTTAATATCAGCTTGAGAGTGATTTAATTCTCGTATTCAATTTTCACGAAAAAGTTGTATAGGAATTAAAATCACATTCAACACAGCCACCTGACAAGTGGTGATAAGCAAAATACAAGTGAGCACTGATGATAAAAGTGGAGCGGCGTCCGAAAGTGGCGCTACTCTGTTCTGCTGTGTACGCTGAAAAATTAAGTTGATATTGATTTTTCCCTCCTTCCTAGGAATATTAAACATGCTTAATTCTTTCTGAATATAGCGTTACGAACCTTAACCTAGTAATCAATTTGGATTCAATAAATATGTTTAATTTGAAAGATTTTGTTTGTATTTAATAAAATAACTACAAAATCGATGTGATTTTAGACAAGGTGAAATTTTCAACACAAATTTATACAATATATGATCGTAAATTTGAAGTAATGTTTTAGAGTGCACTTACATTGTCACGGCAAATAACTTCTTATTATATGATTTACTTGCAGCTACAAAATAAGTAGTCAAATAGACGAAATAAAAAAAATTATATACACACTATATTTTTCACACCATGTTTTGTTTTTGATTCAGCTGGGATACGAACCTGTGCTTTCAGATTTGAAGACAAGTATTTTATTCACTCAGGCATTGTTGACTTATAAGTTTAGTTGAGAACGACGGTGAATTGATATTGATGGCGCTTCACGCACACTTTCTGCCACAGCAGCAATATTCTCTGGTGTACGCACTGTTTTTGGCTTTTCACGCTTTGGTTTATCGATGAGGATGCCAGTTTCTTTCACTTTTTTCACGAGATAACGAACATACGGAGCTGACAGTGCTTCTCTTCTTCCAAAATCCGTACGCAATTTTCGCACACATTCTGCAACATTACCATGATTTTCAAAGTAATGTCGCAATATTTCCCAGCGTTGTTCAAGCGTATACACAACCATGTTCGTTCAGCGGAAGGATAAAACTAATTATCTGTCAAATCAGACATGAGCTAAGTGTTACCATTCACGAAATAAGCACTAGTTGAAAAAAACGTTAGATGACGGACCCTTTATTTTTACTTCGTAATTTGATTTTGTATTCTTCCATTGAATTGTGTATGAAAATAAATGTGCCTCGGTTGTAACGATTCCATGTATCATGCAAATTGTCTTGGGAACGGGGCTACCTAATATTCCGGCCGTGCTCGTCGTTGGGTGGGATACGTTGTTCCCAAGTAATAAAAAAAAAACTTATAGTTTGTTACAAAAGATTCTAAAATTTAGGTAGCAATATCAATAGAATTAATTCATACAAAGGAATAAGGGTTGGAAGACGATATTGGTTGATGATTGGAGTGTAGCTTATGATGTAATTTGCTACACTAGCACTAAGCCCTCCCTCCATGCTGATAAAATTGAAAGTCAGTTATCAGCCCATAGCAAAACAAAAGAAAAAGAAAAGTTAAAACAAATTTAACCCATACCGGACTTCACCTTTCGCAACAATCGATATAAATTCAAAACCACATATTTGAAAACATTATAAGAAATTAAGTTTATTTAACAATGTAAATATGGTGTTATTAAAATAGGTGTAAGTGTTATTTAAAAAAACTACTGTACATTAAAAGTTATAATTGGTCAGTATTTTTCTTTTATATAACAAAATTTCAAATATTAGATGTTAAAATATATTATTGCAAAAATTCAAAAAAAAAATTAAATATAATGTGACAGTTAATATCGTATAGCACTCATGTAAAAAAAAATCAATGTTAAAGAAAAAATGTTACATGAGTGTAAGAATGTTAAGGGAAATGTTTATATGTATGGTTAAAACTAATATTAATAACAAAAATTACGCAACTTACATCTTTATTGTCCAACGATATCAGCAGGCGCCTTTTGACCGTAGACTGGTTGCAATTAGTTGTATGGGTGAAAATTATAAATGTTAATTCTGTTCAGAATTTAAGTGTATGTACACATTAGATTTTAAATTTAATCTTAGATATCTATGACTTCAGTGATCATAGATATCTATTCATGTATGAATGTAAAAGGACTGTATAAATATGTATGTTAGTGAGAAATTATGTATGAATTTATCAATGAAGTTTTAGCACGAATTAGAATTATACAACGAAGTTTAAGTAACAAAGAAGAACTATTGTATGATTAGATAGTTAAGATTAAAATGATTAAAGAGGAAAATTTAAATAGGGAATTAAGCTGAATTAAAGAAATGTTTTCAATAGATTTAATCCAAGATCATGTAATTTGTCAAGTTGTGGAATATAAGGATGTAAAAAAAAAGTTTCATTATTTTTTTTTTAATGAGAACTATCTCTAATTCATCTAAAATCTGCCCACTTTTTACTGTCGGCCTGAGCCAAACGCGACAGAGTACCAATGATCACACTATACCAGTAAATAAATAAAATATGCGGAATATGTTTGACAATGCTTGTAGAGCATGCAGGATGCCAATAGATTACAGTTGAGTCCGTCACAGGATCTATTGACCAATCCCATACAAAATGGTAGTTCAATTCCTAGTAGGACAATCTCTATATCTCTATGCTGAAGCGGGCTATCACTGATATTCTCTTGCCCAATAACACAAATGTTTATTAAAGTCCAATCTCCAAATTCCTACAACAAAGGGATATGTATTTATATAATTTCGCACTCTAAACCTCACAGATAAAAAAAAACTTACCAATTGGAATTTCCGGTTAAAAAAAATAATATCCAGAGAAATAAGAAATCGAAACAGAAAGCACAATTATATTTCTTCTTTATATCACCAACTTAATAAAATTATATTGTTTCACCCAACTATATTGAACGACTTGAACTTCTAGTTTAAAGAAAATTCCTCATAATTTTATTTCCTCAATAAAAAAAATTCTTGACAAAAATAGAAAATTCCAACTCAAAAAAAAAAAAAATTAACAAGTTCAAAAGCTCAAAGTAGAATACCTTACAGCCATAAAAAAAATAGTACAACATAACAAATATGTTCATATTGTCGTCACCACACGGTAACTTAGCGGTTAGTGTTCTAGCCTAGCATGCGGAGATCGTGAGATCGATTCTTAATTCAATGCGCGAGCAAAAAGTATTTAATAAAAGTAATTTGTAGTGTAATATAGTTTCCAATTGTGTTTGTACCACTTAATACATAAATAAATATAAACACAACATAAAATAATTTCAAATAAAAAATTTATCAAGTGTAGGTGAAATTGTGATATAAAGAACAAAATTTTTTTAAACTATATACATATAGAAAAGATATGAGGTTAATGCATCTAAGATGCGCAGAAAGAAGCTCATACCTCCAGACCTACCAAGTGGGACATCTTATACAAAAATCATGTTATACCGAAGCAGATTGGTAAGGGAGAGTACCGAAATCTCTCCCTTACAAACCTGCTTCCGGTAGGCGAATATTTTTGCTGGGATTCCACAAGCTGTTCGACTTCTGCACAAAATTCTACCCTGATATAATGTGTTGTTATTGTTTTTTTTTTTTAATTTCCATAATCCCATTTGATCAGGGATGCATTTTTACAGAAGTCGAACGGCTTGTGAGATAGTGTAAAACAGCTTTTTACGTGATGATGCTGATGAAAGGGGACCTTATCTTCCGCAGCCCGAAATTGAGTTAGCTGAATTTCCTAAAGCTGGATAAAGTTTTGAAAGGAATGTAATTTTTCGTTTTTCTACGACTGAAAAAATGAAGTAAAAACCTTGTGAAATGCGTTTCATATGAGGGAAGTTAAGGTCCCTTTCTCTCTAAATGTAAGTCATTTCGGCGGTCCATTTAGGGACATTTCTACTTATAAAGTGGTGAAAACATGCCTATACAGTGATAAAAGCCATAATCCCAAAATCGTAAAAATACACTCAAACAGCTAAGCTCGTTTCGATTTAACTGCCTTTTTTTATTTGTGCACTATTCTTTAAAATTCAATACAATTGTTTTAAAAATAGAAATTAAGTATAATTAAGTTTTTTTATTAACAAATTGTTAGAAATTACTTGTTTTATTTCAGAAAGACTTTACAGTATATATTTTGTTCTTTTTTTTTCTTAATTTATCAGTAATTTATTCAAGTAAATGTGTTTCATCCCGATGTTTCCTCTTTGACATTTGGCAGAAAATTAATATTTGGAGTTATAACAATTTTTTATTGCATATTTTACAAGTTTTATAATAAATGTAAACCAACTAATTTACAGTGGCGCTTGAAAGTGGAACATACCCTCATTTCTAAATTTCTTCATTAAAACCGCTAAATACTACATGAACATTTTTAGATTTGTTGAGCAAATACCTAAATTACCCACACTTTATCGTACAAATGGGGAGAATAAATACAAATTTAGAGAAAAAATTGCCGAAAGCGCCTCTTTCACCATAACAAGTGATTACCAAATGACGAACCTGGTAACATGCCGTCAAATATTATAGAAATTATTTTGACAAAATAAAAATTATTAACGATGAACTAGATGAGGAAGATGCTATTACAATCCAAAAATTAAAAAGTTTTAAATTTGAATTCCATAAATAATTAGTTGAAATTTTTATATTCAAACTATGTTTTTTTAAGTAAAACAATTACACTACTGCAGGGATTCAACAGCCTTAGAAGACAAGTAAATTGCGTTGACAAAAGACGAACAAAAAAAGTTAAATTATATCATAGAGAAAAGATCGGCTACTTAATTTTCCGAAATAATACACTCAGGTTCGAATAATTTAAAAACTAAACTTTCACCGATAAAAATATCATAATTAAAATACGCTCCCTTAAGTAGTTGTTGAACGCAGTTTTTCGATGTACAATTGCTTGCTGCGCCCTAACAGAGTTATGCATGTAGTTTTACTACTGAAAATATAAAATGAAATATTTCTATAGCATACGTCAATAGTAGGGACTCCAAACGGGATTGGTTTTTGTAAATCCCGGGATTCGGGATTTCAGGAGCCTAATCGTCGCTTTCGATAGCGAGTACACTATCGTATCGAATAAAATTTCGACACGTATCGATGGATGGATTACCGCATTGGATACCTTCGAATCGAAATGTTTAAAAAGTGTATCAAGTTTATTTTATACCGGTTGTTGACGTTGACCAAATGACGGCACAAAAATTCTCTGAGTCCACTATTACCATGTATTCAGTAAATAAAATTTTGTTACCTATTTATAGCTTTTGTAGTTAGTCAAACCATTCTATACACAAGCTCGGATAATAAATTCCATGAAAGGAGAGATTTCAGAGATGCTGGTCTATCTGTAAAGATAGCTTTATGGACTTTTATTTAAAATAATGACGCCACATGTTGTAATTGTCTCAATTTCCGTAGGCTATTTGCACATGGAAACATACATATGTACATTTTAACATTGGGTCAAAAGACTCACGCAGCAACACGGAATATTTCTGGAATCCACAGGTGAGCCAACATCCTCGCACGTAGCATTGAGCGCCCTAAACTCAAAGCAACATAATATTTTTGCAAGCCTCAGTTTATGGTTTATACTTGTGAACAGAACAATGAACAGGGTTTCCAAGACGCATCCTATAAGCAGCCACTGATATAGAGGATCTTATTACGATCTGAAGACGCGTTGGACCAATTAAGGGCTGAATGGCAAAGGCTGGGCATATCCTCATTACACCGGTAGCAAGAAGATATGCCAACATCTTGACGTTGGTTAGCTTAGTAGCTTCTACAATCAGCCGAATTTTCGGCCACCGTACAAACTTACGTGGTAGTTGGTCTGATATTCATGCTTGTTATATATTGCATACGAAATAAAAGTGTTCGGAATTGCCATATCATGTTTGTTATAAATAATATTTGCACCAACAATGCTTTGATAATTCCGAGCATTTTCAGTCCTCATGGAATACAGAATATACCCGTATAATTTCATAAATCCACATGATAATTTTAGGGCTCATACTTCATCCAGGTGCATTCAGCACAACTCTAGAGGCTTTTTGTATAAATAATTCTGCATAGGTATTGCAAGGCAACCTCCTGCCAAGAAAATCACATATATACCTGACATCCATAGAATGACGGATAATGTATCCATTTAACAATACTATACCAAAATAAAATATCCCTACCTATTTTGAAAAAAAAATATGGGACCTAACTGCAAGCAAACCCTTTCAAAACAATTAAGAATTTTGGAAATCGGTTGACAAATGACAGAGTTATGCGTAGGGAGATGTTTTGACCCATTTTATCCCCTCCCGGTCAAAAATCTTGGAAACAACTGAAGGCTATATTAACTATGGGCCAAATATCTATCTGTGTACCAAATTTCATTTAAATCGGTTCAGCCGGTTAGGCGTGATGCCGTAACAAAAATCTGCAAACAAACATAAACCTAATTTTTATATAATATATGGATATGGATTTCTGACACCACGAATTACACTCTAAAACACTTTCGTTGAAAATTCGGTCGATAATAGTCGGCAACACTTTACAGATTATTATCGACCTAAAAATACACACGCATTATTTTTGAACAAAATGGATTTACTAAAAAAAAAGCGATTGGCTGCGTGCAGGTTTGTACCGCGACCTCTTTACTGATAGTCTGACGTATCTACCATTCAGCCATAGCCGTATTATACTTTTTGTTACATTTTTTCCACTTGGACTAAATATGTTTAATTTTAAAGTTTTTTTCTTTAATAAAATAACTACAAAATCGATGTAATTTTAGACAAGGAGAAATTTTCAACACAAATTTAGACAATATATGATCGTAAATTTGAAGTAATGTTTTAGAGTGTATACACTCTAAAACACTTTTGTTGAAAATTAAGTCGATAATAGTCGGCAGCACTTTACAGATTATTATCGTCTAAAATTACACACGCATTATTTTTGAACAAAATGTTTTTACTAAAAATAAACGATCGGCTGCATGCAGGTTCGAACTGAGTCCTCCTGACTGATAGTCTGACGTATATACCATTCAGCCATAGCCGTATTACACTTTAAGTCAAATTTTTTCCACTTGGACTACATAAGTTTAATTTGAAAGGTTTTTTCTCTAATAAAATAACTACAAAATCGATTTCATTTTAGACAAGGAGAAATTTTCAACACAAATTTAGACAATATATGATCGTAAATTTGAAGTAATGTTTTAGAGTGTATACATATATTGGCGGATTGCAATAATGTCCAAGAAAATATCGTCCATAGATATTATTTCAACTTCAAAAAGGAAATAATGTACATGGGTATGCCGAATAGTGGCTTCGCAGAGTAAATTTTCTCTACCTAGTAAAAAATCTAAGTTCTACGAAGCCACTATTCGAAATACCCAGAGGAGTATCCCCTTAAGACCGGCCATACATGGGCTATGCAAACAACCTTTACTCTGCAGTACCATTTGCATAGACTTTACTTGCATTTCTTATGGGAGACGATTTAGCAATGCCAGACTGCTCTTTCATCATCTATCCGAATATAAAATGTTGAGCACCAAGACCCCAAATAATTTATGGGTCTAAATTTTTACTAATACATCGCACATGTTTTTCATATATATACATATATATATATATATATATATATATATATATATATATATATATATATATATATATATATATATATATATATATATATATATATATATATATATATATATATATATATATATATATATATATATATATATATATATATATATATATATATATATATATATATATATATATATATATATATGTATGTATATTTTTATATATGTATATTTTTAAGGATATATTAGAGAATAAAAAAACCGCAAAGAAAAATTTTTTACACGCGGAAAAATTTCAAAATTTTTCGATCACAAAACAATTTTTTGATTTTTTGTAAATATGCATATTAAAATTTAAAAAAGCCAAAATATGCCAGAAGAAAAGCCAAACATGCCACAAAAATTAGAAAAATGCCGTAAAAATGTGACTAAGTGTGAAATATGCAAAAGCATGGTGTAAATGGTAAAATATGCAAAAATATGCACAAACAAATCGATGCCAAAGTTTTTAAAAGTTTCTGAAACGTATTAGTATCTTATTTGTGCCTACATTCATTACACAGGAAAAAACATGCAAATGCATTTTTGCGGTTTCCCTGGTAATTATCGATACGAAATTGAAGACAATGAAAATCTTTTACCGAAGTAGTTTCGCTATTCTCTGAATATCACATCACCACTGCGACGATGATGTTGGTTGTTTTGGTACCTTTACTGAAGCAGAAATTCTAGAGGCCGTCTGCAATGAAAACTTAGACGTACTAATTTTATTAGATCCCATGAACTACTAACTATTCGATGACAACACTATTTTACCATCAAATGCAATAATATTGAAATCGGCAAATATTTCAATAAATTTTTTTTAACTTCCCACTATCAAAAATAGGATGTTAGTGATTTCATTCCTCGATCTCGTTTTGAGGTCATAGGACTATTTTCACGATGATGGCCATGTGGATGTATGTACATTAGGGGTATAACCAATTTTTTGGCATAGTGCCATGAGGTCAACCATGTCCTAGTAACCACAAAAATCATAAGCTTTTGTAATTTTTCTCAAAAAAGTTCACGCACCAATTGTTTTTTTATAATTCATAATTTTATACGGTGTTTTTTATTCATTTTTTATTTTTTCGTTAAAAAAGGTGGTGTTGGTTTGCGGGAAAATCTCTTACCATCTCTAAATATTAATGAACTTTCATACTTGAGCTATTTTTTGTTTTAAATAAACGTATTATTAATTTTTTTTAAACAAAAAGAAAATTAAAAATTTTTCAAAACTTCATCGCGGTTGGTGTGTGAACTTTTTTGGCCCTAGCGAAAAAATAAATATACGTTCCCTTATAGTTTTTTATGCTCTATTGGACTGTGCTATGCCAATTTTGATATTTTAAAAAATTGTTAAAAAGTTATACCCCTAATGTACTTATGTATGTACACAGCAACAATTTGTTTCGTTTTTGATAACAACATTCTTGGTTATTCAATAATTTTTTTTCAAATTTCCTATGATAAAGAATTCCACTATATTGATACAAAATTATTTCAAAAGAAAAAATATAAATTTAAAAAAAATGTTGACATGCCTGGGATACGAGCCCGGATACTTATATATGAAAACAAAAGAAATAACCAGCATCCGAAAGAAATACAACGAAATATTGTATTAAGTTAACGCAAATGTTATAGCAATTCATATTTTTTCAATAACATGGTGTTATTGAAAATAAATCTTGTCTATTTTTTGTGTATGTGTGAAAACCTCTCATAACTTAAGAAAAAGTTTGTTCAAATAAAATAAAATCTAATCAGCTCTTAAATTTAAAAAACAACGTCGACTGCTGCAAATTAAACTAAAATCGATTGAACCGCTCGAGAGATACCGTTAAGGATATATTAAAAAAAGCGGTTTATATTAACAACTCCAAAAATGCTTGTAAAATCGATTTCTAGAATTCATTTTTTTAGACTTGAAAATCAGCGTCGAATGTCTCAACTCTGATCTAAATCGGCTGCTAAGTCGTTCGAGAGATATCGTTGTCGAAAATTATGATTTTTTTTAATATATAAATTTCCCATCGCTTTGAGATTGAAATGAACGAGAAGTTCCAGAGATGGCCTGAAAGGTAAACTTATCCCATATTTTCTTTCTCTTGTGTGCCCGTGTAGATAAATAAATATTCCGTTCTGCTTTTCCTACATACATAAGTACAATCCAAACAAATGAAAAAAGTTTACACAAAATCATCAGCCCACATAAGTACATACTTATAAATGTATGCATTTTATGATTATTTTTTGCAAACACATTCACTGCATGTGTTTAACAGATTGTTTGACTTAAGAGCTCAATTTTGCAATATTTGTGTAAAAATTTATTACTGAACAAACATATTTTCCGGAAATCACATTGACAACTTCCGTTTTTATAAAATCATACTTACTGCCTGGCTCACGATGTCGTCAAGTCCAGTTCGTTCTCATATTTATATTGAGAACAATAATAAAAGAATTAAATTTGTTTTCAATATAGATATGAGAACGAACTCGACTTGTCGACATCGTGAGCCAGGCAGTTAATATGAATACAACATATTGGTAAATTCCCACACATCGAGTTAATAAATAAAATTCGAATTTGAAAACTACCCGCCATTTGAACTGTGTAATAACTCGGCCGCTTAAAACCATTGACTGTGTATTTGAGTATGCGAATGTTTTTCTCTATTTCTGAAGGGAAATTATTTTTAGGGAAAAACCTGCGGGTCAAAGGTTTTTGTATACACAAATAATAAATTTACTCACACGCACTTATCATTAATTAGGGAAACTGTGAGGAAGAGAATTTTTTACGCTGACATTTTTTAGCAAAGTATAAATTTGCACTGCTGGTGGTGATAAAATATCGAAGAGTTAAATAAAGTGGTGATTATTGTTCATCAAAATTATCTTTATGATCTTTAATAGAGGTTTTCCTTGGTTTCCAAAAATATAATTAAGATGAGAATATATATTTTTTTAGTAATATTTGCGGTTTTTGTAAAAGAAAATACTAGATTATTTACAAGATAAAATTTTTATTAGTTTTTTTTTATAAGAGATGAAAATGGTGGTTATCGAATAGGGAAAGATATTTTATAATTACATTAATTTTTCATTTACTACTGCTCGTAAATAAGATACTTCTTAAGTGATTATTTTTAAAATGATGTATTTTTGTGTTGCATAATGATTAATGCTTGATTTTAACGACATCTGCATGTAAGATTGTTTCGAAAATATTTGAATAACTTTAAAAGTGTTCTCAAGACGTTTCAGTAAGTTTTAACATCCTGTTTGCTGTGTGAGAGTTTTAATATAATTTTAAAGTCCTTGATATATGAAATATTTATATTAAAATACTGAAAAAATACAAACTTTAAAGTGAACAATTAACAGCTTACGGAGGAACTATTGAGTAGTCGATACCGTGTATCGAGTATTTGTTTTTTCGAATACTAGAAAATATTTACTGGACATTTTCATCAAATTGGTTAAGATTCTATAGTCAATATAAATAAAATTTGTCGTATAATTTTTGGATCATAAGAACATGTCATATAAGAAAAACCCGCGTATAAGAAAGAATTTCACAAGCATTATGTCTTTTTCTATACTTTTCATATAAAAAATGCTCTATAAACGAAAACCGTTTATAAGAAAAAACCTGATGTAAGAAAATTTTTACACGCAAAGAAAACACATGGTTGAAGCAACCATAATCTAAGATTACCATACTACAATTAAAGATATTGAGGGTGCTGTTGGCTGAGTAGTTAGCGCGTTTGACTACAAACGCTGAGGTCTTGAGTTCGAGACTAGTTTCAGGCAAGCCAACAACATCATGCATTTTTCTCATGTGCATTGGTGTGTTATTGTGTTGGTTGTTGTTGGACTGTTAAAGTGATGAAGGCATAGCACTGATCACTTTGGCAGTACCGGCAGCGAGTAATACTAACATATCCTAATGCATTTAACAGCACCCTCCTTCGTCGGCATTGTAGCAAAACCGTCGGCGAAGTAAAAGAACTAATAAAATGGCTACACAGCTTAAACAACTCAATGCCTACTTAACGCCAGAGAGTATTGCAACACTGCTCTCCAAAAAAGGCGCACTAGCAGGTCTGTAAATGAATTAAGCTTTCTATCTCTCTCCCACTTCACCACCTGCTCTCTCTACATTATCCCTTTCCCAAAGAAGGTAACACATTAATTAATTAACTGGTAGGCATTAATTGCCTGATTGTGTTACTTCTCTTAAAAAATATGAAAATAACCATATATCGTACCAGAGCCGCAAAAAAACTCAATCGCCAAAAATTAGATTTTACAGGAGAAATATTTTTTAAATATCCTTGGCTTATATCGAAGTAGATCCTTAATATTGGCTACATAGGATTGTAGTAGACTGTTATATATAATGTTAATGGTTTTAATAAATTTCCTAAAAGATAACGCAGGTTTGTGGGGGTTAAGATATTTTAAGATATTCTTGATGTCATGAAAAATTTGTTAATTTAATCAAATTATTTTAAAACTAGTAATTATTATCCTCAGCAAGCTGTTTTTTAACTATTTCATTGATATCCCTGCAGCTTCTACACTAGTTTTGCTTTACTTGAAAAAGAGAATTTTAGCTTAAGCGACACTTTGCAGTTAAAAAAAATGCAAACAAATCAAAAATTTAAATTGAAAATACACTTAAGCTAAAATTTCTTTTGCTGCATTTCCGTAACGGTACTTGGCATGACTTTGAAACTTTGACAGAAAGTCCTACTTATCGTACATAATCGATTTTCGTCAAAAAACGATTTTCGAAATGCATTTCGCTCAAGCTTTTTTGGCGGTTATGGCACGACATGCAGCATATAATACCACACTGATAAATTTTCAATATGATGGAATGTTACAATGGGAATGCAGTTCCCCAAAAATATGAGAGGCTGACACCTCCCAATTGAAATTTCTTTCACAAGCTTTGAACTAATTGAAAGGGCGGGCAAATTCTACAATGTGAATGAAGTATTTTGACCAGAGTTGCCAGCTTAGGGCGTTTCGCCCTCGATTGATGGGGTTCTTATTTCGTTTAGTTCAAATTTAGGGGCATAAACTTCTTAGGGGAAAACTTTAGGAGGCATAAATTTATATTTAGGGGACTTCTAGGTTAGTTCCTATTTACATGCCTATACAAGATCTAAGTTTTACTCTCTACACGGAAAGAACTTCGCTTCATAAATCCAATGAAACAATTTCGTTGGATTTTTTTTACAAATCTAATGAAATATTTCACAAATCTAATGAAATATTTCACAATTCTAATGAGCTTTCACGAATATTGTGAAAGAATTTCATTGGAATTGCTTCATTAACTTTCATAGTTTAGTTAGAAAATTTCATTGGATTTATGACAACAATATTTTGCAGTTTTATGCAAAACCCTTTAAGTTTGGACAAAACATTTTAATTGATACTTAAAATTCTTTAAATATACATATATTATAATATATTAAAAAATATGATGTTCTTGAATGTGATAATTTAAATGAAATGTATTTCATTAATTTGATGAAAAGTTTCATTAGATTTATGAAATAGTTAAATCACATACCTATTTTTTTCAACATACTTTTATTTATTTCTACAGTTGGCAGCCAAAAGTGAACACCAATAATAGTTTTATAAGTTTGTTGTTGTACTCTTTCTTATTATTATTTTTACGATATGACAAAAAAGATATGGCATACTGCGTCGTCATATCGTAAGTTTTTTACGATATGACAATACTAAGAATGTCATACACGGTATATCACTTAAAGACAATTTCATTTTCTGGGAGTTTAGCTGCTCAAATCGGATGCACCTTTCGCGAGTTATAATGAAATATATTAGCGTGACCGCCCAGTGTTATTAGTAATTACTAGGGAAGTAACGATACGCCGTTTTGCCGATCCGATACCGATACCGATATTTAAAAATAAATATCGCCGATACCGATTCCGATACCGATACGAATATTGAAATTGAGTTCAAGTTTAGATCAACAAAACTCAAGTGCAATTTTTTTATTATACAAAATTACATTGTAAGAGAGAATATTTAAAATTGAATATAATAAAATAGAATATAAAAAACTGGAAGTAATTTTTAAGGAGCTACATTTTCTTTGCTTCAAAAAAATCTATATTAAAAATATGCAGATAATTAGTAGAAAAGCAAGAAAAAATGTTTAGTTCCTTTGTAATTTAAAAAAATACTCGCCATGCTTTTTAAAAAATCGATTTTTTAAAGAACATTTATCAATCAACTAATATTCTTCTAAATAACTTAATAGCTTAATTATTAAAAGTCTTCTAAAAGTTTATATTTATTCACTTTAATTTACATGAAAATAAAGTTTTGAGTTTAAATTCGCATTAAAAAAAATTGTGAAAATGGGTAATTTTTTATCCTTTTTCCTTGAGGAAAAATCATTATAGAATACCGAAAAAGAATTTGTCCTAGCATCGCTTCCAATTCGGTGATTGGTAATCGAAAAACGGAATTTCTTGCAATGGCAAGGATATGTAAAACTAATTAGAAATTATCCAAATTTTGCAATACTTCCGGATCGCGAATTCTACATTTTTATGACTTCTTTGGGGTGTCTTTTTTTGCTGGAATAAGATTTAAAAAACAACGACTTGAATTTGAATTCATGGTAAAGTTAACAAAAATTAAATAATTTTTTTTACAAAATAACAGCATAAAATATTATTAATTTTTAAAATTGATATTATTAAGATTAAAAAAATAACGAAGTGAATTTAATTCATGGTAAAATTTAACAAAAATAAATTATTTGTTAAAAAAAACTCTGAAAAAATTTTTAAAAGTATCGTCGTATCGACAGTAAAATATCGCCGATACCGATGTATCGGAAAATCTGAAGTATCGCCGATATATCGGTATCGGCATTCGTTACATCCCTAGTAATTACCAGGTCAACCAAAAATATGCTCTAAAAAAGGGTTTTATGCGCATTAAAAATGGTTTAAAACCCATAAAAAAGCTCTTAAATTGTGAAAAATATGCTCTAAAAAAGTTTTTATTTTTCAAAATAGAAAATTTTATTTATATATAATGAAAAATATTTGTACGTAATTATTATTCGAAACGAAAAAGGTATAAGTCGGAAGTTATTATTCGGCTTCAGTTCACAATAATTGAATTATTGTAAATTCAAATTATTTTTAAGAGTGGAATATTAAAATATCTAATCAGACTAGCAGAACGGATTAGTAGTACTAATTTCGACAGCCGCTACGCCATCATCAATAGCGTCCTTTGTTCACTTTTACCACGTTTGATCGGGGATACTAGTATTAATTAAATATCAGCTATTTAACCAAATCATATGGAGAAAAAGAATATGAGTATCTTATTCGTTTTGATATGGTGAGCCGTATTTTCACCGACACATAAAAGTCGATAAAAAATCGGATGAGTATTGAGCCGCTGATCAGCCGAATAATTCGCTTAGCTACACATAAAAAGTCGATACAATTGCTATTGAGTGGATTTCAGCTACAAGTAAATAGAAAATCTTAAAATTATTTTCAATATAACAAAAAAATTTTAGGAAAAAATGCTCTTAACATACAAAAATATTCTCTTAAAATACAAAAATATGCTCTTAACATACAAAAATATGCTCCTAAAAGTAAAATTTGCAAAAATATGCCTTTAAGGGTAAAATATGCAAAAATATGATGTAACAAATCGATGCCAAAATTTTTAAAAAGTTCTGAAATGGATAAATAACTACCTTATATCTTTGGGCTATTTTTGGTCAATGTTAATTTTTTCTGGCGATGTAAATAAAACCAATTATTTAATCTTTATCTCAACGTTTCGTCGATTGACCAATGGGAACTTCTGAGAGAACATACAACTATACCAAAGACACGCTTTCTCAAGCTCCTAAAATTCTGCTTAACTGACAATAATTATTTCACGTATAATGAAATATTTTACCATCAAACATATGGTATGCCAATGGGAAACCCATTATCACCAACGATTGCAGATATAGTTTTAGATGCACTACTTGACGATGTAATTAACAAACTGAAAGAGAGGAATATACATATAAAATTCATGTCGAAGTATGTAGACGATCTACTTGCAATTATTCATAAAGAAGACGAAACTATTATATTAGAGACACTCAACGCTTATCACAATAAATTACAGTTTACGATCGAAAAAGAGTCAGAACAACAAATACCGTACTTGGATATGCTTATCATCAGGAATGAAAACAAAGTCATCACAGATTGGTATATAAAACCGACAGCATCAGGACGACTCATAAATTACAACTCAACGCAACCGATAAAAATGAAGATTAACGCTGCAACCAATTTGGTAAACAAAATAATTTATATAAGCGACAAAAAATTTAGAAATGTAAATATAAATAAAATAAGACGGATGCTCACTATGAACAATTATCCAATTTACATCACAAACAACATAATTAACAGAACACTGAGTAACAAAAAAATTATAAGCAATGCCGAATCAGGAGAACAAAAAGATTTTTACAGTGTGCCATTTATCCCCAGGCTAACAGAAAACAAAACATTAAAAAACATGATAAACAACGAAAATGTAACGATAGCACACACATCGAACAAAACACTAAGGCATCTATATACAAGCAAAGAGACAAAAGTAGACAAATTAAAAAAAGATAATGTTGTATACGAACTTACATGCGTTGGCAACGAAAGGGAAAGATGTAACAAAGTTTATGTTGGAACAACAAAAATAATGCTAGCTACACGATTAGCGGAACATGAGGCAGATATAAAGAAGGGAAAGTAGACCACAACACATTAAAGAAAGCCAACACAGAGTAGATTTTAAGAGCGTAAAAATTTTAGACAAGGAAAAATCCGCAAATAAGAGATACACATTAGAGAGCTAAAGGATACAACAACGTTTATCGAAAGCTCTAAACACAAAAGAAGACAAAGATCAAACAAAACTCCAGTATTCAGTTGCAATAAACCAATAAAAGTACGTTCTGTGATATAATTTTAGTTCAATTCTGTGATTTAATTTAATTATTTTATTTATTTATTATATTAATTTTTGTACGTGTTGTCCAACTTTACACAAATATTTTAATAACGAATAAATAGACAGTGATGTAAAATTATAATCGTAAGTTGAACTATGTGTTACATTACAAACAGTTATATTTTTTAAAAAAATTTTATACATACATACATATGTGAATATATATTTAAGGGAAAAAATTTTTTCTTCAACAATATATAATAAAATTCATCTCCTGCTGAAGTCGACAAACCATCGACGAAACGTTGAGATAAAGATTAAATAATTGGTTTTATTTACATCGCCAGAAAAAATTAACATTGACCAAAAATAGCCCAAAGATATAAGTATATGGAAATATAAAATTCTTGACAAACTAAGTATTACTTCATAATTGGTCACAAATACATTAAACTACCTTATATGTTTGTAAGACATCTAAAAAAAAAATATGATATATCATATTTTCGGTTGCCCTGGTAATAACTAAGTACTCTTAAATGAAAAACATGTTTAAAAGTTTTAAAAAGTGTACATATACGAATTTTTGAAATTATAACAGTTGTGTGAATAAAAGGAAAGAAGTTAAGAGAATCTTTTACACATATTCTTTGAATTGCATACTTTACAATCGGAACATTTCTAGAACAGTAAAAGATATTCGAATAATTTTTTCAGGCGTAGTAAAGAGATACATATAGGTAGAAGTCAATATTAATAATCAGAAAAAATTAAATTATTTGACTATATAGGTATATTTTTTATGGTAAAAAACTTCATTTTTCTTAAAATTGGATTTTTTGAGAAAATCTGCGCGTACATCCACATTTATGAAACAGCTCCCTTAAATTTTTGCCAAAATTCCTAGAACTATCTACATTATACGACGATGTAGTTGGAATTTTCAGAATCTACCGTCACAATTTTTATAGGCCCTTAAACACAAAAAATATTTTTAAAATTGGACAATTTTCGGCCATTGCTGAAATTATTGGCGTTGAACACATTTAGGGAATTCACAATGTGTATCTTAAAATTTGGAAATAGCAATATCGTTACACCTTAAAATTTCGTTGTGAGCAACGATACAAAGCACAGCCAGGGGTGCCAGATGATTTTGATAAAAAAATCGGCACATTTTCCAAATAAAATCGGCATTATCGGCACTTCAATTTAAAAAAATCGGCAAATTCAAAATACCCATTTTACATACAATAAAACATATTTTATTAACAAAATATAACAAAACAGAAGAACTCAGCATTAACTAATGTTTATAACATATTAAATAACATAAAAATCAATGAAAATAAAATAGAAAAAGAAATTTCAATTGGATTGTTGACAAGAAAGTGGAACTCTTTGTCTGAGGAAATTCTAAAAACTTGCTGAAATGTCTCAAAGAATTCTTTAGAAACTCTGAAGAATTTTCTGGACAAATTCGAAAGGAGTTTTCGATATGTCTGAAAAATGTCTGAAAAATGTCTTACAAAACATCAGAAAATATTTGATAAAATTCGAAGCTAAAATTTTAAATTTATCAGAAATGTCGTATAAAATTCTCACATAGAGTCAGAATGTTGTAAGACCTCTTTGACTCTTCTTCTGGCACACATTTTTCTGCTGCCAATGACAGCTCATCAGAAAACATTTAACCATATTTTATAAGTTTACAAACTCAAATATTTATGCGCAAACTCTGAAGAGATAAATGAGAACTATTACAAAAACTAAAATTAGACAATGTGTTTTGAAAACTCGTAAGACGTAGATTAGAAAATGTGCAGACTATTCTGTTAAATATCTTAAAGGATATTAATGGGATAGTATTTCAGAAATTTTGCAGAAACATCTTGTCAGAAAACTGCCGACTAATCTGCCAAATGTCTGAGGGAATTTCATACAACTTGGTTGATTCTCTGTTAAAGTCTCAGTCAGTTAGACACGTCAGAAAAATGTTTACCCTCACCCTTTTTTCTTTATTAAAAACGCTGACCATGATACAATAATAGAAGGTAGTCCAATTCTCTCTTTTAGTCGCCATATTAACGTTCTGACATTTAATCGAATTATGAAAATTCAGGCTACCATATTAATTTATGAAATCCAATTTTTTCTTTGTCTTTTCCATTTTATTTAAAAATAAAAATAATGAATAAAATACAGAAAAAGATTTGATTATTTTTATTAAATTGTGTTCAACTAAAATATTTAAATTTAAATAAAGATGAGTTGCCTTTTTCGGGAATGCAGTAACACAAAACACTTTTGTAAGGATTCCGGTGTAAGTTTTTTCAACTTTCTAACAATTCTTTATGTTCGGCAAAAGTGGCTTAGCTTATGCAAGTGCAGAGCACTTAAGATCGTTTATTTTTCAAAGAAACGCTCAAGTTTTGTTTTCCTTTTCTTTTACTTAATTTAGAGTTACTTACGTTCTACGCAAAAATATAAAGAAGTAAGAACAAAAAACCGTTTTTTTTTCTTTAAAAAAACCAGCATAAATGCTTGGCGACGGACGCGACAAAAGTTGAATTTTTCTCGAAAAGGTCCATATGCAAATATCTTAGACTAAATTTAGACGATGAAATATCTGACGAAATTTTCTTCTTGAAACTTTTTTATTTGTTTACGGCAAGTGTGGATTTCGTACCAAATTGTCTACCAAAAATTCCTTTTATACATAGCTTAAATTATTTACAAGAATTAGACATTTTGTAAAAAAATCCAAATTATTAGTTCCCCTTTTGTAAATGTGGCAAGGTTTTGATTTATTATTCCTAAAAAACAAACTTCAAAAATCAGCATAAAAGTCAAACAGTCTTAAAATTAAATTACCTTGTATTTTTTTTTCATCATGGCGCTGACTGATTAACAGTTGGCTCTATTTAATGTAACAGTGTATTTATTATATTCCAGTGTTGCCCAAAATTAATAAATTATAATAAAATAAACAAAGTTATCTTGGGCTAAGTTCTTATATAAAAAATCGGCATTTTTGAGCATAAATAGGCAAATCGGCACTTTGATAATTTTGAGGCAAAAAATCGGCATATTAAAGTAATAAAAGTAACGACGAAGTTTGCCGAAGTTTACATGTATAGAACACGAACTCAAAATACACAACAGACAAAACCACAACACAAGCACGATAGTGCTTGGTACCTACCCAGTTGGCCACGTCTTTAAGACATCATCAATGACGGGTGCACGACAATGTTAAATCCTCAACGACAAATGTCGGACAGCCGGAACAAATCATTGATGAACTTTTCGAACAAGTGTCGCGAAAATCGTGCACGATTTAATGAGCGACAATGTCGCTCAGATTGTCTTTCATAACACAAGAGGATTCCGTGGGCGACATTGTCGCCAATGTTGTCGTCAATGATTATATAGACAAAAAGGTCGCCCATTATGTCGTCAATGATTGCATAGGCTACAATGTCGCTTACCTTGTCGTTAACGATAACATAGCGACAATGTCATATACTTAATTATTGAATATTTTTGCTTATCTGTTTTTCCGTTTCATATAAATTATTGACTGAACTAGCTGAGAGTGGAACTGAGGCTGCATGTTTATAAGTTTTCGCGCTTAACACCGTGCTCCTGCACCACTTAAAACATAGACACCAAGAGGCCAACATATTCATTTGCTTGATTGAAGACAAAATGTGAGACATTGTCGCTCATATTGTCCTCAACAAAGTTGGATTGAGGACAACAATCAAGACATTGTCACTCATATTGTCCTCCACAATATTAATAGGGACAAAATGTAAGACATTGTAGCTCATATTGTCCTCAACAAACTTGCAGGAATTTGTCGCTCAGATTGTCGTAATCGACGATTTCTTTTACAATCTCGAGTAGAAAACCAATCGACAGAGGACAGTTCGTGCAAGAACCGTAGATGATAATGTCGTGCAAGGCAATCTGGCCAACTGGGTATCAACATGCCAAGGAAACACCAATGCACTCAAACCACACACAAATTCTTTATGTAAAATATTGCCGCATTGAAAAAACATGCTTCTTGAACGTTTAAAATTGTTATCTGGGACACGTTTCTCAAAAAGTACAAGTTACAAATCTAAAAGTAAAATACACACAAAACAACAATAAAATTTTTAAAAGTGTTGTTCTTTTCTGTGTATTTTACTTGTAGATTTGTAACTTGTAGTTTTGAGCAATGGACCCCTGGTATGAAATTTCATTTACATGCAAAACAAAAACAAGAAACTTGCCAAACCATAATAGAAAACTAAAATTGAAACGTTGTTATATTAAGACACATTTTAGAACGCTGTTGTGAACTCCCTAATTGACAATGGATTGCCTTTCGCGATATGTGAATAAAAAGTATATATGTTAAACAAAGCTTTTTAAAAAATTTACCATACACTGAAAAAAATAAGTTTCGGTTTTGATAACAAAAATCCCTGTATTCAATTATTTTTTTTTTAATTTCCTCTGATAAAGAATTCCGCTATATTGATAACAAAAGTATTTCAAAAGAAAAAAACATATAAATTAAAAAAAATTTTGCCATGGCTGCGATACGAACGCGGCCTTCTCGGACGTTAAGCATGTTCTCTGCAGCCGAGTCATATCCCACTTGTTTTATTTTATGAGATAAAACTTGTTTTAAGTACTTATGTATGAAAAGAAAAGAAATAACCGGCATGGAAAGAAATAATACATACAACGAAATATTGTATTAAGTTAATGACAAATGTTATTGAAATTCATATTTTTTTCAATACATAATTCTTGTCTATTTTTTTTCTGTAATGAAGATATTTTTTTAATAAAACATGCTTTTTCAGGTCAATTTCAAAATTTTAAATTGTTTCTGCCTTTAGAATGTAGATAATAAAAAATTTTAGTCACGAATCGAATGCTGACTTTTAATTTAAAATCCAACGGTACACTAAAAAGTTATAGGCAAAATGCTAAAAAAGACAAAAATTTTTTGCTCTGTAAAGTCAAATATCTTTTATACTTTAACAGATACGAAAACACATGTTAGGACATTATTTCTTTGTATTGGTTAGCTTAACTAAAAGCGCTTTAAATTTTTAAAATCGGATACCATTTAAAAAAATGACAAGCTTTAGAATTTTTTTTAATTCCCAAGTAGTCAATTTTGACCCAATATAACTCCTGTCGTGCTTAAGCCAGAAGGTCACTGAACCACGCTTTGTGAGACCTGACTCCTCCTCTAAATATGTTCGATGTTTCAGATACATCCAATTAGCAGTTTAGAAGTTCCAGACTTATTACCAATTATTTTGCAAAGGTCGTAATTGTGAATTGTAAATATATTTGTTGAAGTTGTTAGTAGCTCTGCACAAATAAATAAAAGTCTATATATATATATATATATATATATATATATATATATATATATATATATATATATATATATATATATATATATATATATATATATATATATATATATATATATATATATATATATATATATATATATATATATATATATATATATATATATATATATATATATATATATATATATATATAAAGATTTATTAATTTTATTAGAAATGTCTCCATCTGCATCTATATATATATATATATATATATATATATATATATATATATATATATATATATATATATATAGATGCAGATGGAGACATTTCTAATAAAATTAATAAATCTTTATGTGCGCGTCAAAAAAACCTTATATTGCGCTAAAAGGATACCTTTGTGGAAGTTACGTAGAAACAATTTTTCTACGTTTATTTATACATTTTCGAATATAATAAGCTCATTTCGAACAAATTAATAATTTTCTCGCTTTGCTCGTGAATGGCTTACACGTTTTTTTACAAAGACAACAAACACTAAACTGGTAAAGACTCTAAGCATAATACAAAATATGTACGTCATTTTCTTACTCATTTGTTGTTTTCCTTTAAACGCTTTTGTTTAAATTTGTTATCAATTAATAGACATCTTTAAAGTAATTGCACATTTGCACTCTTAAAACCCTACAAAAGTACATATATTAAATGTAACGAATCTCTAGTAAAACAAAAAAAAAACGCAACTTGACACAAAATTTCAAGTTTTTACGTGTGACAATTTCAAGAGGCCAACAATAAAATTTGGGGGAAAAACTGAAGAATGAATGTGCACAAAACAATGATACCCAGATAAATCTCTCTAAAAATACAATAATAAGTTAAAAAAATACAAAATTGTCTAATGCAATAAGTCATCGGAGCTGTTAAAATTTATCACTTAAAATTTTATAAGACCAGACAGGCATCAAACTCATTTTTATATGAAATGCATTGCAGTTAAATGCGACTTTTCATCGTACCTTTTTTACCTTTTTAGCTGGCTAATAAACTAAGCAAAAATAACCAACTGACTGACTTAAGGCACTGCCTTAGTGACTTGATAGTTGACACTTTGTGAGACAATAAATTTCTATACACCTCAATTTTATTTTCTTTTGACTTAAAATGTCAACCAAATACGCATCTTCGGTTTCAGTTTTTTCTTTTTCGTTTTAAAATCTATTCTGCATTTTTTATACAATGAATGCTGGGTTGTTTGCTGATGCTAATCTAAGAGAACGATGCATGTAAGGCCCTTTTTCATTTCTTTTCTTTCTTAATCTTTTTAATACCAAAATGGAGCAAAACATTTATTGACTGCATTTGATTTCTTTTTTTTTTGGCTTGTTTTTTCAGAGACCATTTTCTAAGATCTTTTATGCGCAGTTTGTTGCACTTTGTTATAAAATCTGTGCAAGTGTCGATCTGGTTTCTTTTTCTTTGTTTCTTGTATTTTTCTTTTTTTTTGGAAAAGAGTCAACGATTTGTTGCCTGTTGCGTTTTAACCTGGTCTTTGTTATATTTATTCGATTAGAACAGGTTTAAAATCTGCTATAAATTTTATATTATTCATACATTTATTAAAATTTATGATTAAAAATGCTGTGCCATGGATTGAACCCTAAAAACGCAAGACATACACACTTGTAAAATGCGCGAAGCAGATTAAACTTAAAGGAATTTATTATTTAAAAAATTATTTATGGGAATAAATATAGATTTAATTTAATTTATATTAATTGAGAGGTTTAGTGCTATAACTTGGTAAGCCACATGAACCGAAAAATTGGTTTTATGTGCTCATTCTCTTGCTAGGTACCATACCTTTGTATCCTTGAGAAATTATAAGAAAAATTCTTGTATTTTGCAAATAGTTATGCTGCATATATAAAGTAGAAAAATTCCAAAAACCATACAATTTTAAATTTTGTTTAAATTTAAAAGTTGATTTATTCAATATTTTGTTTTTGTAGCTTAACTTGTTATGGCACCAAAAATCTCAATTGTACTATTTTCCCTGTTCAAATTTTATATCAAAAAAGTTTAAAAAGCTTAAACTCAACTAATTAAAATTTTCGCTCTGAAAAGTGCAAAACAAGAAAGTATTCGTGGTATATGTCAATATATTATAGTAAGGGACATTTAGGACGAGGTGGCTACGAAAACTGATACTTTCTTGCTTTGTACTTTTTAGGGCGAACTTTTTAAGTAGTCTGATTTAAGTTTTTTTTTAACTTTTTGTTCTATTTAAACTATTTTTGGATCATGCATGTAGCATGTGCACTATTGTCCATAACGGACAATAGTATGCTTATACATATTTTGGTTGGTGAGAAAATATGTTTTGACTCACTAAATTTTATAGATCGAGGAAAAAAAGTAACAAAAGTACAAATTTTTCCTCGTTTTACCTCTTCAAAAGCAGCTTATATTTTAATTTTAGCTATAAGCTATCCATCTACAAAATGCCATCCAAATCCATTCAGCAGTTTTCGCATTATAGTGGATCAAACATACAAACTTTCTCATTTACAATATTAGTCCTCGTTCAGACCATATAATTCTTATTGATCAGCTTTGTACTTTGTATGCGAGACAGGCAAGAGGAAACTGGTACACACTCTCATGTACTTATGAAGTTCGTTTTGCTTTCTGATTCGTAATGTAAAAAACGCACACATTCATTCACAGTCATGCAAAAGAAAGAACCCAGTGGTAAAAGGAAGCAGTATGGAGGCTTTATAGAAAGCATCTTTACACCTTTTTTTTTGGAAGGAGAAGTACTTCACGCACCATTCCATCTTCATATTTTTTTACACACGTTGTCATTGTGCGGAAGGTTTTCCCATTGCTTCTTCTGGAAGTCCTGGCAAAAGGCCTTTTAAAAAAGACATGAGGTCAGTCATACATTATACCCCTCTAGGAGGACTCCTAGGCAGCTATAAGACTTTTTCCTAAATATATGTATTTCTATTCTGTATTGTAAATTTTGTATGGAAGCCCCCTTAAGGAATGAAGATAGGGGGTAGATATGCTCAGAAAAAATGTTGGTGCTAAAAAACTAATTGGAGTCAGTGATACATTTGAGCCGTCTGGGGCCATCGCAGGCGCTGTTGGGGCCAAATTTTAAAATTTAATTAAGTCACCTTATTTGTATGAGAGCCCCCATAAGGGGTGGAGATAGCGGGCAAGTATATGTGAGAAAATGTTGGGAACAAAAATTCAATGGATGTGGAATATACATGTTACCCCCCTAGGATAGGGCTGTCATACGTCCTGTTTTTCCAGGATTGTCCTGGTTTTAGACAAATTGTTCTGGTCCACTCTTAAATTGTCCTGGTTTTTTGATACAGGTCAATGGAGACAAAAAATTTATTTTCTGCTAATTTTCGTAATTAACAGAGGTTAAGGTTTCTGTTATAACGCTGTTTACATGAAGTAATTTTACCAGCATTTCGTCACCTTATTATTGGTTTGACTCATAAGCCAATAATAAGCTAACTATTTGTTCCCTGGGGCCAGGACTGCCAAATTATTTTGATAAAAAATCTGCACTTATCGTGGAAAAAATCGGCTTTTTCGGCACTTCAATTCGAAAAATCGGCAATAATAAAGCTAAGCATTTTTCGTGGTTTTATTAATTTTTATTAATAAGAAAACAAAAAAATAGCAATCGCCAGTAATTTCATGTGGTTTATAAACATAAATGAATAAAAAAAAATTATTTTACAAGCTTAAATATATACTATGGAATATAAATGATTTTCCGAATGAATACATTTCCGAATTTATAATTTTTGCTAAATCGCTTTTAATAAAAGTACCAAACCAATTGGCTTTATGAGTTTCAAATAATCTGTACAATAAAGAATTAATTCTAAACTTTAATTTTCTAAGGAACATCGAAATTTAGTTTAGTTACCCGCGTACTGAAGACTGTGCTATGCTATTAACTGGGAGGTCGCAAGTATGATTCCTACAAAGACTCGGGTGTTTCTGCAGAAAGGCTCAAAAAGGCTTAAACAGTAGCGTTCGTTAAATTGGCGGAGCTAAATATTTGTCTGATATTTGCAGACAAATGTGGGAGAACCATAATTTTTTTTTTAAACATTCTGCTAAAACTGGAAAAGCCTTTGTGGAATCGACTCGCTTTATTTTAGAAATTATTTGTCAAAAATTATGTAAATTAATTTCAGTCTTTGAATATTTGTTCAAATAAAAAATAATTTTCAATCTAAAGAATTATGAAATTTCTAATAATATCAAAAATAGTGGTGATTTTTTTCTTCATCAAAGTTTTCGTATGAAAGTGAGCGTTTCTATATAAAAATTTACACAAAGCCTGGGGCTTACGTCTTTCAACTACTCGATGAAATAAACACAGGTCACCTCGCCAGCCCATGTGTTTATTTTCGACCCTCGTAATTTTAAATGAATTTTTTATTTCTGTTTATTGTTTTTTATGTACGAATTACATGTTAAATTTTGTATCTATTGTTCACTTCTATATGATTAGTTCTGGGAATATATAAGCATTTGTTGTATATTCGTCTGTGATATGTATTATAAATGTCCTGATCGACGTGTTCAGATTTCTGGCAGCCCTACCCTAGGGGGAACTAATAGGCAGTTATGGGACTTTTTCTGTAATATATATCTAGTCTGTATTGTAAATTTTACATTGGAGTCTCTTATGGAATGGGGATAGGCGGTAGGTATGTTCAGAAAATTTGTTAAATAGAAAAATGAATGGGGTCGCTCCTACATTTACACCTCTAGGAGCTGAAGGAGCCAATTTTTTTTTAATTTCATAAAATTTTTGACTTAAGTAATGATCAAAAAAAGTGTCGAAAAGGAAAAACTAAGAGGTCGGCATTACATTTTACCTCTCTACGAGTGGCTCTGTGGCAGCTATGAAGTTCCTTTTGTAAATTCGACCTTATTTGCCCCCTCTTTAAAAGTATTAGCTGACGGTCTTTCCACCGCTATACAGCCAGCAAAAATGTGTATTTATGCATAATTCTATATAAGCTATCATCAGGTAAATTTTAAGTTAGAAGGAAATGACTGAAAAAAATGTTTTGTCGTGTTTTGGACGTTGCCGCCGCTAATCCCCCAAACGGAACCGCAGCTGACTTTCACGAGTCGTTATGATACTACTCCCTGATGCGTCTCACCAACTATCGTTCGAGAAGAAATAATTGACCAAATTTGTCGCTGGCTCCTGGACTATTACATACGAGTATTTTCAGATTTAGTTTTTCTCACTCTGTTTGCACTTTCAGTATGGAAATAGTAATTCAGCAGTGGGAAGAAAATAAGGAAAAGTACCAGCTTATTCTACCTACAGCCAGTCAATATTTAGTGACACCACTAACGAGTGTTCCGAGCGAGGGAATGTTTAGTGGTGCGGGGCTTATTTACACACTGCATCGCAATATTCTTGAAGGGCTTCAAAACTTTTATTTTATTAAATTCACCATTCTTCTACTGAGATTTAATTATTAACATAAAAGACTACTTTTTTAATGCTAATTGTGAAATATACATATGTACCTATATACCTATATATATATATATATATATATATATATATATATATATATATATATATATATATATATATATATATATATATATATATATATATATATATATATATATATATATATATATATATATATATATATATATATATATATATATATATATATATATATATATATATATATATATATATATATATATATATATATATATATATATATATATATATATATATATATATATATATATATATATATATATATATATATATATATATATATATATATATATATATATATATATATATATATATATATATATATATATATATATATATATATATATATATATATATATATATATATATACATATATATATATATATATATATATTGTTTTTTGCTTTTCTAATGGGTGTTTTTTATTGAGGTATAGAACTTTAAGTTAGCATCACTTTTTTAACTGGCGGCCATTTTGTCAGCTGTCAAGTGATTAATATTTAGTTTGGTTTGCCATTTCATCATGAACAGGTTGACAAAAGAACAACGCTTGCAAATCGTGCAAATTTATTTCGAAAATAATGGTTCAGTTCGCGAAGTTTACCGCAAGCTCCTTCCATTTTATGGTCGACATAATCGTCCATCAGAGCAATTAATTCGGTTAACCATGGATCGTTTTCGCACTACGTTTACTCTATGTGATAATACGCATCCGCAGAGACGTCGAACAGTGCGCACCGAAGAAACAATTGCCGCTGTAGAGCAAAGTGTTGAAGAGGACCCGAATGAATCGATTCGCCACCGTGCACAGCAATTGGAGCTTTGTCCATCAACTTTATGGAAGATTTTGCGCAAATTTTGTTCCCGAATTGGATGGCATGAATGTGGATGAGTTGTGGTTCCAACAAGACGGCGCTACATGCCACACAGCGCACGTCACAATCGATTTATTGAAGGAAAAATTCGATGAGCGCATAATTTCGCGGAAAGGACCTGTCAATTGGCCACCAAGATCGTGTGATTTGACACCATTGGATTATTTTCTTTGGCGATATGTGAAGTCACTCGTCTACGCCAACAAACCAGAAACGTTAGGGGACTTGGAAGCCAACATTCGTAGCGTTATTGCCAACATACGGCCCCATATGCTCGAAAAAGTGGTTGAAAATTGGACTTGTAGAATTGGCTTTATTCGAGCCAACCGCGGCGGCCACATGCCCGAAATCATATTTAAACATTAATGGCATAAAATTATCCTTCCAATAAAGCCAAATTGATGGACATTAAAACGATTTTCTTGTGTTTTATTTCAATTCGAAGTTCTATACCTCTAAAAAAACACCCTGTATATAAAAGAATATTATTGTTTTAAAAGTTTTTTTTAATAAATTAATTATTAATTTAATAAATTATTATTTTTTGTTTCATTTTAGTTATTTTTTAAAGGTATTCGCAATATTCGTAATATATACACGCTCGAATTTGGCAGAATAACACACGAATGTACATAAGAAAAATGCATGATGTTGTTGGCTTGCCTGAAACTAGTCTTGAACTCAAGACCTCAGGGTTTGTAGTCATACGCGCTAACCATTCAACCAACAGAACCCTAATTTTTTTGAACTAATTAAAAATGATATTAAATTTATTATTTGAGATATTTCCCCAATTTTATAAAGATGTATTTGTAGATGTATCAGTAGACTTCAACCACACTTATGAAAAGTTTGAAACCTCTTATTTTACGCACAGACTTTCAAAAACAAAAGAATAAAATAAGCGTAGTATGCTCATAAACTTATACAAAACCCAACAAACAAAACACCTTTATACAGTTAGTCGTCCATTGCACAGAAAAAAATAGACAAGAATTATATTCAATAAGACCATGTTATTAAAAAAAAATAGGAATTTCAATAACATTTATCTTTAACATAATAAAATATTTCGTTGTAAGTATTTCTTTTCCATGCCGGTTATTTCTTTTCTTTTTATACATAAGTACTTAAAACAAGTTGTATCCCATAAAAAAATAAATGGGATATGGCTCAGCTAGAGAGTGTCCGGAGCCCGGGTTCGTATTCCAGCCATGTCAACATTTTTTTAATTTATATATATATATTTTTATTTTGAAATAATTCTGTTATCAATATAGGGGAATTCTTTATCACAGGAAATTTGAAAAAAAAATTATTGAATACCGGGATTTTTGTTATCAAAAACGAAACTTATTTTTTTCTGTGTGGGTGACAATAAAATTATTTAGAAGCAAAATGAAAAATAAAATCCATTTATTAAATTTATTATTTGAGATATTCTCCAAATTTTATTGAAAACTAGATTTTCGAAAATCGTGGTGAAATCAGTTAGTTCCTATCTTTGATTGCGGGAAGTTAAAAGTTTATCTTCACAAATGATAGCAAAGCAGAACAATTTGTCGTCCGTGGAAATTTAATCCAACAACGTACAAAGAAATTTAAAAAATTCGGATGATAAATGACACAGCTTGTACTTTTGAATTGTAGTACCTTTGATCACAACTTGCTATTTAATAAAAAATGCATCAAAGGTTTGAAATTTCTTACTGGCTTATAGGATATTCCAAAGTTTATTTTGCTAAATAAATTTATACTTTTGCTATAACCATCGCTTCTCATTCTGCATTAATCGGTTGCCCTTATAAAATTAACAAAAAACATCATAATTAAAACTTCCCCATTTTCACCAATTAATGTAAAATTATTAATTAATAGTGAAAAAAAATATTTTTCAATTGCTGGAACTTTAGCACTTTAATAAAGAAAGTACGAATTTTTTCCATTGACTGACAAAGAATTTCAAAGACAGCGATATAATTTACTGTAATCATAGAAAATGCGGGCTTACATTTGAACGTATGTTCCAAAGATTAATGTTTCCATTTAAGATACATTTGTAGTGTTATTTGATAGCAAATAATTGCATGTGATGTTTATTAAAGGATCAATGTATGAATTTGTGTATTCAATAAATATAAAATAAATTTTTTAGATTTTGGTTAAAGAAGATGTCAATGGCATTTACGAAAATTCATTATATTTGAAAGATGATTATTTTTCCTAAACATATTTGTTTTAAACGCTGGACAATAATAAAACTAATTTATACAAAGCAATAATTTGTAAACTATCTTAAAAACTTGCAATAAATAATAAAAAAGGGCGAAAAATTGTATACAGAAAGAAAAACGGCGTACTAAATTCAAGTATTTTCTACTTACTTAGGCTACGAGTTGCACTGAAAAATTTAAGTACGACTAACACTAAAATGTAAATGATGCCCAAAACGGTATTACTTAAGCGGCCTTCAGACTATTAGATTTAGTATTAATATTTGTCAAAAACTCAAATCTTAAGTAAAAATCCAACAGTGTGAAAACAAATTGTTATGATTTGTCAAATAATACGTAAAGAAATTTTACAGTATTATGGTATTCGTCATTTTTAGGAAATTTTCTAAACAATTACATTTTTCATTTTATCAGGGTTGTCTTTTGCACAAACAAGCATAGGAATAACAAAAACAGTTGTGTATTTGTTTGTAGGCATAAATAAAGAAAAAGAAGAACGAAAAAATTTGCTTTATTGCAAGTTGTTTATGTTACGTTTTATTTGGAATGTGATATTGTTTGTAGAAACAAAATGTAATGAGAAAATTTTCTTTAAGATTTTTTGACAGTCAGACTGATTTTGGTTTGATTTTCGTCTTACAAAATCTAATAAAAATCTCAAAGCTTGTATTACAATGTGAAAGGGCCTTTAAGAAAACCAATGCACAGTGGTCCCAACGACAAATTTAGCGTGACAAAAGTCATAACTCTTTTCTAGAACTACATAGAAGTATACAAATTTGTAATAACAAATACCTTAAGGTACGTTCACACTTGGCAAATATATGCCCAAAAAGCGTAACCACTACTTTTGCTAAGGGTTAGTGTGATTTAACTTGGTTTTTATATAACAAAATAAAGTCAATTATGCTGCAAAAAGCTGTTTTTAAAATATTTTTAATAAATGCTAACCATATATAAAAAATATTGAAATTAAAGGAAATACAATTTTAGCTTGTCTGTTGGTCACGTTTTTTGGCAAATATTTGCCAAGTGTGAACGTACCTTTAGTATGGCAAGAACTTACGCCAAAAATGAGGGGATTTCATTGAGTGGGTGTGGCACTTTCCATATAAAACTAATTGACGTAAGACCTGTGAAATCATTTCATTTGTTTTATATTTAGTCAAAATATTCAAATATTCACTGCAAACACAAAAAAAGAAGAAATACTAAAAAATATACAAAAAGATACGACTATTGTGTTGTCAGAGGTTTTGTATTTTAGTTTAAAAAAATTAACATTATGCGGTAATTCATCGATATGTGTATAGTGTTTTACATTTCTATGTAAACACTGCAATTTGGTGTTCGTTTCTTAAAACTGTTTTGCTTTCTAAAAGGGTGGTATGTTTAAGTCTAAAAACATCACCCTTTACTAATAGTGGACGGCATTGCACTTTATGCCCCGAATCAATCTATGGTGCTGTTCAGCGTTGCCAGAAGCTTTTCGAAGAAAATAATCATTTGGCAAAATAAAAATCGTATATTGGTATAAAATATCATCACAAATTTTTTATTCTAAAATTTTATTCAAAGCAGAGCTGAACAATGATAATTTTAGAGCAAACTAAAACAAAAACTTAGTCTTAAGGCCCTGTTAGACGAGCGTTGCTGTACTCGTACTGTACCGTATCGTACTGTTAGCACGCTAGTGATTTAACAATGCGATGTCTTAGGCCTGGACCATGTAGTTCAGCTTTGCATTACACAGGACTGCCCTAAAAACTACACCGATGAAACGACTCCATGGATCACCTACATGAGGCTAGTTTTGTAACTACTCTACGTCACTACTTGATTGACCACTCAAATGTTCGTGTTTCAACGATTGCATATGTTATTTGCAATCATTAAAACGCGTACATTTGTCGAGTAACTACAAACTCTTGTTTGCAAATAATATTGTCCATGGCTGCATTACATAGGACCATGTTGTAACTAGTCAATTTCAGCTACAGGGTATACATTAATATGATTTCCTTGCATTGTTTCTTCTCATTAAAATATATTAAAATCGTCATGAAAATGGGAAAATTCACGAACGAATTTCAAAAATTATAAACCTCTGCAAAGCTAGAGAAATTCTATAAAATATGTTAACATCAGAAAACTGGTTCGATATCACTGAAAACTGTATACAGATGCTTTTATGATATTTTCGCAAAAGCTTGTTTTTAAATCTTTTAGCCTCTGTAATTGCATGAGCTTCCAAAAATTTAAAAGGCTGAACAGATTTCCTTAATTTTGAAAATAAATTATTTTCATAAAATATAAAAAAAATTAATTCCGAAAAGTGTTCCAACACATACGCACATATGAAGAACCAATTTGTTTTAAGTCTAATATATGTTTTTGTTGCTTTGTTTTGATCTGTTACTAGAATTGCATCATTTGATATTTTGAACACACGTAAAAACTATGAAAATCAATGAAAAGCAAAGAAATATCTTTAAAAAGCGCTAAAACGGAAAAGTATTTATTTCATAAAACCTAACAAAACTCAGAAAACAGCTTCGAATTGGTTCAAATTGCCGAGATAGAAATAAAGTACTAAATTCTACATACATATGTACAAACATACCTTGGTTAGTGAAAGTTAAAATAAGGAGCAATGGTTCAATGTAATAGTATGTTTCCACCCGCATGATTTCGACAAACCATGGTGATTTGAGCAAATCATGTTGATTTATACATGATTTACCATACATTTTGCATACGAGCAAATTACCTCAAGGTAGATGATTTATTTTAAATTATGTCGAAAATACTATTTTTCGAACTGTATTTATCTATACAACCCTGCGTAGCTTTTAAAACTACAAACTCCATCACTGGGTCATCCATCAATTGTGATTGACATTAAATAATATTTTATTTATTTTAAATATCAAACTATATATGGAAAAATTCAGTTACAGCTGCTGCGCACACCTTATGAAGTAAGTGCTTCATTTGATTACGAAAATGCGAACACTAAATCACTCACAAGCTCGGTGGAAACACTTCGAAGTACTTTACCTAAATCTACTTAATTTAAAGTTGGTGGAAACATACTATAAGGGACAATACAGTACCATAAACTTTTAAGTTAAAAACTATGGAAAATTATATTTTAATTAATCCATACACTCAAAAAAACGTGAGACAAGTAAATATTACACTAACTATTTAAAGTATTTTCAAGCAAGTACAAAATCATCATTTGCAGGAAAAAAAATCATCATTTGGGGGGAAAAATCATCAAATCATATTTTTGTAAAAAAATCATCAAAAATATGATAAAATCATCATTCTGAAAACGCTAGTGCTGTTAGTGCCCTGGAAAATGGTGGCTTTTGTTTATAAATCGTGCTGCCGGATGAAGTTGAGAAAAAATCGCCTCGAACTAGAAAGTAAAAAAAATAAGTTTTTAAATATAATTTTTCTACTGTTTTATAGAACAATTATGAGAAAACATTATATGGTTAATTCTAGATTGTCAGTCATATAAAATCTTACTGACTTCACAAAGTCTTCAAATAAAGAAAAAATCGTTAAAGCTTCGGGTCGATAAATCAGCAATCTGGCAGCTGTATTTTTATGTTTGCATATACATAGCTTGAGAATAAACTAAAGAAATGTTTAAACTTTTTTAAAGGAAAAAGTTAAAAGTATGTATTGATAATGCATTACATGTGCAGAAAATGCTATAAATCAATTATTATATTCTTCCTCGCCATGTAATGAGGAAGAAATGTGAAACTTATATGTCTGAGTAACGAACTTGTCTGTCTGCTGTTAAAAACGGGGCATTCCAAGGCGAATTAATTTTACAAGGTGGTGTTATAAAAACAGCTGACTACTTCTTTTTAGAAGCTGCACAGAAAAAAATAGACAAGAATTATATTCAATAAAACCATGTTATTAAAAAAAATATGAATTTCAATAACATTTATCTTTAACATAATAAAATATTTCGTTGTAAGTATTTCTTTTCCATGCCGGTTATTTCTTTTCTTTTTATACATAAGTACTTAAAACAAGTTGTATCCTATAAAAAAATAAATGGGATATGGCTCAGCTATAGAGTGTATGCTTTACGTCCGGAAAGCCCGGGTTCGTATTCCAGCCATGTCAACATTTTTTTAATTTATATATATATTTATTTTGAAATAATTTTGTTATCAATATAGGGGAATTCTTTATCACAGGAAATTTGAAAAAAAATTATTGAATACCGGGATTTTTGTTATCAAAAACGAAACTTATTTTTTTCTGTGTGGGCATGTCAAAATTTGTTTATAAACAACAATAATCAGTGTGACCGTTAGCCGAATAAAGTGGGCATTTGCCCATGCCTTGCCACTTTTTTTAAATTATGTAATGGCGTTTTATTTTTTAAAATAAGAGTAATCATTTTTACTTTATATTAAAAAATCGCAATGTAGAATTCATTTAAAGCAAAAATTTACCTTTGTAAGGGATGATACATTAATTTCTAAAAACTTAACTTCCTCGAAAAATTATTATATTGCAAACAACGCAAAATTTTTTTGTAAAAAAAACCGTTATAAATCTGCCATCTTTTGATAATTTATGCTCCTTCTTTTATTTGTTATGAAGTGGTATTTTGTGTTACAGTAAAATTCGCTTATAGTCCACTACCTCATTCTCACCCTTTTTGTGGACTATAAGGTGAATTGGAGTACATCTTGATTTTCATATAAGCCAATTTGTGGCTTATGTGAGAATCCCATCCCCATATAATTATTTCTTTTAACAAAGAAAAATAAACTAAAGTTAAGAAATTAGTTCCTTATTTATTCAATTCACAAATGTTGCAATTAAGATTGCTAAAATAAAAACAATTTCTACGTCAATATGAGTAATATTTTCGTAAAATTATGATTAAAAAATATATTATTTTTGACTTTTGCATTTGGATTATATCTTCCATAACTGTCATATATTTAAGATATTTCAAACCAAATCTTGGTGGCGTATAAGCCAAAATGGACTCTAGGACTAATGGACTAAATAAAAAAATATTTTGCAGGTATTTTACCTACCCTACGGTAAATGGAACTGACACAAAATAAGTCACGTAACCGGTCCCCAGGTGGTAGGGACCAGTCCGAGTTCAAACACTTCCTATGAAGAGGACCAGCCAGTTTTACATGGGGATGGCCTAGGATGGGTTTAATTGATACTTTGTATGCACCTTGTAACTTGTCTCTGAACTATCTAATGGAGTCCTAATCGGTATAGATTATATATAAATATTATTCCCAAATTCAGCTGTAATTATCGATTAATTTATTTTTTTATTGTTACAAATCCAAGTAGAAATTGTATTTTATTTTTAAGCGGTGTCTTTGATAGGACTCGAACCGACAAACTCCGGCATAACAGGCTAGTACACTACCCACTCGACCACAGGGAAATTTATATTTCAATAATATAAATACCAGTTAAGCTGGAGTTAATATCTGAATATAGTTACGGAACAGGTTCCTGAGTGGCATGGCAGTCTCATTGAAGGGAGACAATTAATATTATATAGATACTATGTAATCGGCCTTAGATCCAGGTGCATCGAATTTGTTCAGTGCCGTTTACTACAATACTAGCCGGAGTACCAACTAAATTGACTGAAAATGGTTAATATGTGACCATTTACACAATATATCTTTATTCAACATTCACTACTCCTTATTTTTGGTACCAGTCTCATTTTCTCAAGTCATAGGACGAGTACTTTTGGATCATTTGTCACCAAATTTTCCGCAGGATATAGATGACAGAAAAACTAACATTTTGGAATATATCGCTAATTCTACTATAAGCGGTGCGGGTTATTACCGAATTATACTGTATTATGAGAGCTTTCTATAATGCAATAATATTAAAAAACGTATAGCCGTATATCTACAGCTTTCTTTTGTAATTTTACGTAAAACATATTTTAATACAAACTAGCCTTGTAAAATCCGGTTCTGTAGGATGTTTTAGAACAAATTGTAAATAAATTCAAAGTTAACCTCCAAGCACATTTTAAGTTTTTTATGATTTCTGGTGTTTAAATTGAGTTTCGTGCTTTGGTGTCTTTGAAGTCTTACGTATAGTAGAATTTTCTGATAAATATATTTTAAAGACATTTCAGCCCGCTGCACAGAGGAAAATAAGCCAATCTAGCGGCGGAAAAATAAGACAAAAATATTGAATATAAAAAAGTTTAAGCGCAGCATCAAAGCGTTCTTTGTCACTAAGTTACATGGTTCAGAAAATATGGCATTTTAAACATTGAGAAAAATTGGGTTGTAATTTTTATTGATTTAAATATCTTATATGTTGGCGTATTGAATCGGTAATGATGAACGTTTTCGGACAAAGTAACTTTTTTTTTGATAAAGTGTTATATCAGCTACTCTAAACGGCCTTACGAAACACAGAACAATTTTGCTTTGAAAACTGTTCTAAATCTTTATAGAAATACAAAAAAAAGTGTACCCTAGTATACCTGGGGCCCGTTTCTCAAAACTACAAGTTACAAATCTACAAGTAAAATACACACAAAACAACAATACTTTTACAAACTTTATTGTTGTTTTGTGTGTATTTTACATGTAGATTTGTACTTGTACTTTTTGAGAAACGGGCCCCTGGAATCTTAATATAGATATTATGGAGTAATGTTGTTCAAAAAATTAGCTGCGGTAACTTTCGTATGCGACTTTACATCGGTTTTTCTAACTATGTATACACCTTTTTAAAAATTTTCTACTTGAGTGTATTTCTAAATGATTTTGTTGTGATTTGCTTCCGAAACCACTTGTTATTAAATTAAAACACAAATAAAGTAGTCCTTTTCAATTTCAAGATACATTTTTAATGCATTTTGAAATTTGAATGCACTTGGATTTTTTTTTATAAATTTTTAATTTTTAAAATTTGTCGTATATAATAACATGCCTAATTTTTTACAAACTTTATACCCTACAGCCTTTCCTATAATTCATGCACACTTTTTTTGTCGATCAGAGTATTAGTTTGGAAGATATATGTAAGCTTTATGATGACTAAATAGTTTTATCGGTAAAATTCGTCTTATATAACAAAATATAGCCCATAGTGTTAAAAATAGCTGTCTAATTTTTACAGAATTTATAACCTACATCCTTGGCTATAGCTTATCTATACAATTTTGTGGATCAGACTATTAGTTTGGAAGATATGGGTTTTTCGAATACTTAAGAATTTTATCGGTAAAATTGGTCTCATGACACAACTTATAACGCCCACTGTGTTAAAAATAGCTGCCTAACTTTTGATATACCTTGTAGACTACATCCTTCCCTATAATTCATCCGTACATTTTTTGTGGATCAGACTATTAGTTTGGAAGATATTTTTCCTCCAATATATTGGCCTTTTTGCCCAGTGTGCGCTGGGGAAGCTTACAAGATTTATTACCCCGATTCACTATAACAATGTGCAAAAAGAAGGGGACGATTTTACATCCTCCTTAAATAAAGGGCAGATGTAAATTTTCAAAACGCCAACAAATATCTATTTTTGTCTATCTTCTACCACAATCATTCGCTAGAAGTCTGTCGTTTTTAAAATTTAGATTTCGTTCTACAGTGTTCTTTTTAGAAGGTTATCAACACGTTTGTTTTTTATGTTTGTTCCTTCAGAGCACCGCCATTTATCGACTGATTTGCAAAATATTTATTTTATATAAAAGGGAACACAGCTACCTATATTGGCAATACTTTTTTTTACACTTTGTCTATATGTACATATTTTTGTATTAATTGTTCATATATAACAACTTATGTGCCAATGTTTAAGTAATTTGTAAAATTTTAGAAAGAAAAAATATCAAAATTGGTTAATTTTGTCCAAAAAAATTTTAATGCCTACGAAATACATAAAAATGCAATAATTTGGTTTAGTTAATTCGTTTTAAGAAATGTCTCCCCTTTGTTTGAAAAATATCTCCTTGGTGGCACTTTTTTCTTCATAATCCGTTATTTCTGTCACCTTTTGAAAATTTTCAACGGTCACACTGACAACAATTTCTCATGGTGTTTCGCCTTGCTTTTGACATAAAGAGCTTCGAATACAAAAACAAAATCCCATGAAGGCGAATTGAGTTCGCCTATGATACCAACTTGTAAAATTAATTCGCCTTGGGGCATTCCACTTTTTCATAACTTGTGCTTTGTTCTCGTCAAAAAACAAATATTATTGCAGGGTTGGCAAGACATTTTATACATGCATAACGTGACCAGAAGGTTGTTCCAAAAAGCGGGACAAGAACGATTGAGAAGCGGGATCCTGAAGAAAATACGACCAAAAAGGCGGGATTTTAAATATCTTGTGGAAAGCGGGATGATGTAGAAACACTCCATTTCTATGATAATACAGAAGATACACAGATGATTTCTTTTATATATATGCAACTATACAGTTCCATATCGTTACTTGAAATGCACAACCACGTAACTAATAAATAATTCAAAATCGCATTGTTATTTAATTATTGCGTATTACATCCAAGCACATATCTGTACAAACTTTCAAACCTTTGTCATAAAAATCACCCAAACTAAAAACAAAAAAAACTTAACTTCAGGAACTTGACATAAAAAGTATATATGTGATTTTGCATTTCAGCTAACGATATGTACTTAGGAAGTTCATTAAATTTTAAAAACGTGCACTTGTAGGCGTTTTCTATAAATCCTAATTTTTAAATTCTCCGTTACGATGAAACAAAAACCTACTGGCATTAGCACCCAGCGAAATGCAGGCATACATATATGTATATGAGCTAACCCACAACTAATAAATTTATGTCTTTTTGAAATACAAAACAACCAATTTAGAAATAGTTTTAAGCCTACTAGTTAAAAATTTTTTTGTTGAACACATGAAACATAAAGTCGCTAAAAAAAATAAATAAATAAATACGAAAATAATGATAAAGAATACTTTGGCAATTTAGATGCACTTGTAGCAGGAAGCTATGCAATTTTTAGGGGAGACTAAAACTTTTTGAATGACACCAAAATTATCTGATATCGCGTTCTAAAGCTATTCAATTTTAAATATGAGGAAATTTTTTCAAAAATGGCTGAGATGCCCAATAGCATCTTAAGACCGCGGGTGTATACCTTAAAATATTTCAAGTTTAAGCAAATAGATAAATCTATCTGCAATTGTGGATACTTGTGTTTAGACTGTTGGGCCTTAAAAATTATACATAAAATATTGTTTTAGCTGTGCATTAGAATTTAGAGCAAATAATTAAAAAAAATGGCTATTTTGCTTCTGTATCTGCATTTAGCATGCTTTGCGATGTTTTTTTTGAATATTTTTAGCATTTCCTGCAATAAGTAATCAAATCTTAACTCTAAAATTTTAATTTTTAAGTCCAGCCAATGCCAGACAAAAATATTTGTTTCAGCAGTTGGTTCTTTGTTTGTCTACGTCTCTCGTGTTCGGCTGAGGGCAAGACTGAATGAATGAATGAATTAATATGATTTGTTGAAAAATAAAATAACATTTTACATGTATTATAAAAATAATATTAAAGGATTTTATAAAATAAATCATAGTAAGACATAACATGAAATGTTGTGTACCTGATTGGCTGAGGTGCTGTTGTCTGAGTAGTTAGCGCGTTTGACTACAAACCCTGAGGTCTTTAGTTCAATGCTAGTTTCAGGCAAGCCAACAACATCATATATTTTTCTCATGTGCATTGGTGTGTTATTGTGTTGGTTGTTGTTGGACTGTTAAAGTGATGAAGGCCTAGCACTGATCACCTTGGCTGCGATTAATACTAACATATCCTAATGCACTTCACAGCACCCTCCTTCGTCGGTATTGTAGCAGAACCGTCGGCGAAGTAAAATAATTAATAAAATATCTACACAGCTTAAGCAACTCAATGTCTCTACTTGACACCAGAGGGACTTGCAACACTGTTCGACAAAAAAAGCGCAATAGCAGGGTTGTAAATGAATTAAGCTTTCTATCTCTCTCTTCCACTTCACCACCTGTTCCCTCTACACTATCCCTTTCCAAAAGAACACATTAATTAATTAACTGGTAGGCATAATTGCCTGATTGTGTTACTTCTCTTTTATAAAAAAAATTAATCATTAACTACTTACCCTGCAGGAAATGTCGATAGTAAAATTGTACTGATTCACTATTGACATTGTCACCAGTACTACTGACTAATTGTACCCAGGCAATGTTCTGTGCTATAGACATTTAACATGTGCTTGTCATTGAGATTCCACTACTGACATCGGAACTGTTGACTTACTATAGACCAGGTGGTTCTAATGGGACCATATGGAGGCACTGGTACCAGAGATTCACTAGTGCATTTCAATGATTCTAGTCAACACATATGAAACTTTTTACCAGCTAAGACCAATAAATTAGATTTTTTATGAAAATGTTTAGTTTTCCGTTCAGCCGCATATATTTTCAACACATCAAAATGAGAACATAAAAAGTCGTTTTCTAGCTGTTAAGAACTTCTCTTTTCATTAAAGCTAAAATAAAAAGCGTAGACGATTCGTTGACAACGCCACCAAAAAGTCATCAAACTTGTCGACAAAAGTGGTGACTTGGAGACACTTGCCCCCTGGCTTCCCTGCAGGAAATGCGAACAGTGAAATTGTAGTGATTTACTAGTGACATTGTCAGTAGTACTACTGACGATGTGTACCCCACACAGAAAAAAATAGACAAGAATTATATTCAATAAAACCATGTTATTAAAAAAAATATGAATTTCAATAACATTTATCTTTAACATAATAAAATATTTCGTAGTAAGAATTTCTTTTCCATGCCGGTTATTTCTTTTCTTTTTATACATAAGTACTTAAAACAAGTTGTATCCCATAAAAAAATAAATGGGATATGGCTCAGCTAGAGAGTGTATGCTTTACGTCCGGAAAGCCCGGGTTCGTATTCCAGCCATGTCAACATTTTTTTTAATTTATATGTATATTTTTATTTTGAAATAATTTTGTTATCAATATAGGGGAATTCTTTATCACAGGAAATTTGAAAAAAAAATTATTGAATACCGGGATTTTTGTTATCAAAAACGAAACTTATTTTTTTCTGTGCAGCCAATGGAATCATCTATTGACATTTAACATTAGCTTGTTATTGAAAATCCACGAGTAGACTGTAGCACTACTGACTAAGTAGTTCTTTTGACACAACATGAAGACATTGGCACCAAAGATTCACTAGTAAATTTTAGGTTTTCTAGTCTACAATATTGATATTTCCTCGCTCGATGCCGATACTGAAACTGTAGTGACTTACTAGTGACATTGTCAATACTACTACTGACCGGGTGTACCCAAGCCAATGTAATCGCCTATTGACATTAGCACTATTGACGGGGTAGTTCTTTTATGAAAATATGGAGACATTTGAACCAAAGATTCACTAGTACATTTTAGTGAACGTCGTCTACAATTTTATAAGGGTTGGGGCAATACACTTAAACACATATATATTTTCTTAATATTATTTTTTATTAAAAATTAAAAAAATCATTTTTAAATTATTTAGACCGAAATATTTTTGAAATTTATATATTTTTTCCGATTGTAGCTTAAAACATATCAATTGAAAATTTCAATTTGAAATTAAAAAATTTCCATTCGACATTAAAAAATATCAATTCAGTTTAAAAAGATATCAATTCAATTTAAAAAATATCAAATGAAATTAAAAAAATATCAATTGAAATTCAAAAATCCTATTTGAAATTCAAAGTTCCCTTTGAATATTTGTTTAAAATTTGCCGCCGATCGGCTTGCAACTATGCGATTGACTGCACAGCATAATAGAAAAAAGAAAAACTATTGGCTGGTGACATTGTCAACTATTAGTTGACAATGTCACCAGAAATACACTAGAACTGTTGTCTCTAACGTATCTCTACTCGCGCATAAAAGTAAAGTCGACATTTTAACTAGTGCAATTGTCGCTAGCGAAAAGAGTGTTGACATAGATACATATGGTTCTAGTCAGGGTATTTATAGGATAACAATACCTTTAATGAAATTCAGATATAATAAGATTCCTGTATTTTAAACAATTTAACAAATATTTGTAAAGACGCATATAATCCTTTCCGTTTAATACTTCATATAATTCTTCGGGTGATAGAAAACTTTTACCAAGAAAATTTAAACGGTAACTGACATAAATAAGTATTTGCCTATTAAATGATGTGTGTTTTCCTGTTCATGTTTACAGAGTATACAAATCTCAATACAGTTTCCACTAAAATCACGGGCGTTTATATTAAGAAGGCCTCCTCTAGCTTTTAGTATCAAGCTTACAACTTGTGCTGAATTACCATCGCAAAAGTATGGGGTGAAATCATATTGAAGTGTGGGATACATATCATGAAATCTAGAGGGTCTCACACACACACAAATTTCTCATATTCAGTGATTCTTAAAAATTCAAGAATACGATTGTGCAAAAATTTAATAGTAGTCCTTCAAATCTTAATATCCTGAGATATACTAATTTCACTGCATAATGATCTCCAATGAGGCAGCCAAAAAGTGTTATGACGAAAGGTCTCTTCAGCAAGCAGTCGTGGCAGTCTATTGACAGGCAGCCTTAAAATCTTTCTGACATAACTAAAATGTAAATTCAATGTCTAAAAAAAAAGCGGCGGGAGACCAGTTTCAATATGTAACATATAATTAGGTGTATTTTTGGGAAGATATAAGATTTTCTTAAAAAAATACTGCAACAATTTCTCAACTTCATCAAAGCTTAGATAGCCCCATACCTGGGCACCATAAAACATAATCCATTTTACTGCAGCATGGACAATTTTAAGTTTGCTTGAAATATTTACCTTGGGATGGTTAATATAGCTTAACCAAGTGGCATTTATCGCCGTTTTAGATAGGGCAAGTTTAGATTCAAAGTGTTTTCTAAAACACAAATTGTAAGTTAATTAGATACCAAGGTATTTGTATTCATACACAAAATTAGTCATATTCTCGCCGAACTTCCAATAAAGACCCTGGCTGACTTTAGTACCAGTTCTGAATATCATTATCTTTGTAGAATAAATATACAATGAATCAATCATACTCTGCAGCACCTTTGGCGAGTCAGAAAGGAGAACAATATCGTCAGCGTAAAGTAATAGCAGCAATAGCAATGCCACCCGGTAGGTTTTTTGTAATGATTATATTTATTTATTGTATCTTCAATAAATTTGAACTAACAATAAGTAATCAAATCTTAAATCTAAACATTTTTAATTTTTGAGTCCAGCCAATGCCGGACAAAAATATTTGTTTCAGGGATTGGTTCTTTGGTTGTCTACGTCTCTCGTGTTCGGCTGAGAGCAAGAGTGACCCTCCTTCTCAGCCGAGTGTGGCCTCTAAAGTTATTGATGTTTCGGGCTAGGGAGACTACCATGCCACTCAGGAACCTGTTCCGTAACTATATTCAGATATTAACTCCAGCTTAACTGGTATTCATAACATTGAAATATAAGTTCCCCTGTGGTCGAGTGGGTAGTGTACTTGCCGGTTATGCCGAAGTTTGTCGGTTCGAATCCTATCAAAGACACCGCTTGAAAATAAAAACCACCTGGGGACCAGCCACGTGACTTCTTTTGTGTCAGTTCCATTTACCGTAGGGCAGTAGCTGTACGAATTTTGTCGAACACAGTGAGACAGCACTTGGCATGTGGACAGCAAAAGGCTTACTAGGGATATGGAAGTCAAACAGCAATTTCAAAACATCCAGTGAACATATACAATAATCAATTATTGAACTTCCCACACATAAAAAATTATTTTTCAAATTTGAACAAGTATTTGTGAAATTCAAATAATTTTTTGTTTAATTCAGGACCTATAAATAAATTTGTATATTCAAATTAAACATTTGTTTGAAAAAATCCACTAATTTTTCCAATTAAAATAATTATGTTATTGAACAAAAATTTTAACTAAAATCTCAAAAAAAAAATTTTAATGAAATTTATTTGCTGAAGTTTAAGCCATTGTCTATATGCAGCATTTCGTTGGTGCTTTACCAACTCAAATTTTTAAAAAATTTTAACATTTT
>OY101450.1:50226036-50276425 GCA_956483635.1 Panzeria rudis
ATATATATATATAATATATATATATATATATATATATATATATATATATATATATATATATAGTATATATATATATATATATATATATATATATACTATTATATATACTATATATATATATATATATATATATATATATATATATATATATAGTATATATATATATATATATATATATATATATATATATATATATATATATATATAATATATATATATATATATATATATATAATATATATATATATATATATATATATATACTATATATATATATATATTATATATATATATATATATATATATATATATATATATATATAATATATATATATATATATATATATATATATATATATATATTATATATATATACTATATATATATATTATCATATTTATATATATATATATATATATATATAGAATTATATATATATATATATATATATATATATATATATATAATATATATATATATATATATAAATATATATATATATACTATATAATATATATATATATATATATATATATATATATATATATATATATATATATATATATATATATATATATATATATATATATAATATATATATATATATATATATATATATATATATATATATATATATATATATATATATATATATATATATATATATATATATATATATATATATATATATATATATATATATATATATATATATATATATATATATATATATATATATATATATATATATATATATATATATATATATATATATATATATATATATATATATATATATATATATATATACTTTAAAAATATAAAATTTGTAGGTGCGATCCCGTACCCGCGGGATCCTAATTGGGCAAAAACTATTTCTGAGAGTGAGTCTGAAAGCAAACTATTCTTCTTCGGGCAGATTGTGTAAAGTGCAAAAGGTCAGCTGTTTGAAAAACAAGCAATAAAAAATGAAAAATATGGTTTTTTCAACAAAAATAATGACGAAATAAGTGCTAATTTTGCACAATTCAAACAAAAAAACATTTGTATATATTCAACAAAGTATCTAAAAACTATATATATTATTAAAAATCAGTATGTTGCTTTTTGTTTTTTGTTTATTTTCACAACTCTTTCATGTTTCTTTTTGGGATAAAAATTTGGTTATTGCTGTTTCCGTACTTTTGTGTTTAATAAGAGTAATTCTGGCTTACTCTCATTTTACAGAGCTTTATCCAGAAATTACGGGATCGGAGCTAATATAGGTTACATCCCTAGTTTTAATCAATATAAACTGTGTGTTCATAAAAATTCCAACAACATTTTACATTAACAGTATATTAACATTTTAAGCGTAGTATGCACCTCTGTCTGAAATTCAGGCTGTCATAAGAAGTATGTTATAACTAGGGATGTAACGAATACCGATACCGATACCGATATATCGGCGATACTTCAGATTTTCCGATACATCGGTATCGGCGATATTTTACTGTCGATACGACGATACTTTTACAATTTTTTTCAGAGTTTTTTTTTAACAAATAATTTATTTTTGTTCAATTTTACCATGAATTAAATTCACTTCGTTGTTTTTTAAATCTTATTAATAATATCAATTTTAAAAACTAATAATATTTTATGCTGTTATTTTGTAAAAAAATTATTTATTTTTTGTTAATTTTACCATGAATTCAAATTCAAGTCGTTGTTTTTAAATCTTATTCCAGCAAAAAAAAGATACTCCAAAGAAGTCATGAAAATGTAGAACTCGCGATCTGGAAGTATTGCAAATTTGGATAATTTCTAATTAGTTTTACATATCCTTGCCATTGCAAGAAGTTCTGTTTTTCGATTACCAATCACCGAATTGGAAGCGATGCTAGGACAAATTTCTTTTTCGGTGTTCTATAATGATTTTTCCTGAAGGAAAAAGGATAAAAATTACACATTTTCACAATTTTTTTTAAAGCGAATTTAAACACAAAACTTTATTTTCATGTAAATTTAGGTGAATAAATATAAACTTAGAAGACTGTTAATAATTAAGCTATTAAGTTATTTAGAAGAATATTAGTTGATAGATGTAATTTAAAAAATCGATTTTTTAAAAAGCATGGCGAGTATTTTTTAAAATTATAGGGGAATTAAAAATTTTTTCTTGCTTTTCTACTAATTATCTGCATATTTTTAATATAGATTTTTTGGAAGCAAAGAAAATGTAGCTCCTTAAAAATTACTTCCAATCTTTTATACTGGGTTAAAATCAATTTTAAATATTCTCTCTAACAATGTAATTTTGTATAATAAAAAAATTGCACTTGAGTTTTGTTGATCTAAATATGTTGATCGAATATTGAATTCAATTTCAATATTCGTATCGGTATCGGAATCGGTATCGGCGATATTTATTTTTAAATATCGGTATCGGTATCGGATCGGCAAAAGGGCGTATCGTTACATCCCTAGTTATAACAATAAGTGGAGAATTTTTTCCGTCAACTGAAACAAAAATTAATGTTCAGACAATTGTTTGGTCACCGAATTTTTGACATTTCTAATTTTTCGTACATTATAATTAATTTTTAGTGTTTTTATGTGTTGTAAATTAAAAAATATATAAATTTGTGTGCATGCAAACAAAATTTTGTATGCAATTCTACACGATTATTTTTCCGTGTAGAAATAAATGCTAAACTCCATACCTGAATTTCAATAAGAACTGCATACTACGCTTTAAATGTAGTATGCTGTTCTGCTTGAATTTCAGGCTGCCATAAGAAGTATGTTAAAAAAAAACAAATTGAAATTCAGGTTCTAAAAATTTTCAGGCAGCTTTCCCTTTTGGTAGTACCCAGCTGAAAAGAAAAATCAACACAAATTTTGTCTAATACAGGGATGTGATATCAATTAGTGGAGATTTTTTCCGTCAACTGAAACAAAAATTAATGGTTTTGTGTGGTGTTGTGAATCATTTTTTATGTTTTGCACGTAAATTTAAGTGAACTTGCGTGAATGAAAACAACTTTCTCTACACAGCTATTTTTCCGTGTAGAAATAAATGCAAAATTTCGAACCTGAAATTCAGGCAGAACTGCATACTACGCTTTAAGCGTGGTGCGGAGTTTTAAAGAAATTCACATTCCCATAAGAACTGTGTGTAAAAAAACTTACGGAAATTCACTTTGGTAAATTCCTTAAGGAAATTTCCGTTTGCTGGTACGGAGTTCCAAAAGAAAAGTACACGGAATTTTTGGCCGTTATTGTCTATTGCAGGGATGTTACAGCTATAAGTGGAGACTTTTCCCGTAAACTGAAACAAAAATGAATGTTCATACAATTGTTTGGTTATGGAATTTTTTACATTTCTTATTTTTCGTAAGTTGTAATTAATTTTTAGTATTTTTGTGTGTTGTAAATTAAGAAACAAAGGAATTTTCGTGTATGTAAACATTACTCTCTACAGAAATCACACCATTATTTTTCCGTGTAGAAATAAATGTAAATTTCCACATGTTAATTTCCGTAAGTCCGTACTAGGCTTTAAATTGGTTAGATTTATCTACGGACCTCAGCTTGAATTTAAGGCTACCATACAATAACAAACTGAAATTCAGGTTTGAAAATTATTCAGGGAACTTTCGTTTGGTAATACGCAACTGAAAAGAATAATCTACCCAATTTCGGTCATTTATTGCATAATACAGGGACGTCATAACAATTAATAGAGACTTTTTCGGCCAACTGAAACAAAAATTAATGTAAACAGACAATCAAGATGGACGCGTTTGTAGAAGACGCATTCGTTATTTTTCGTTCCGACTTGTGCAGTTTCGCGCATATAGAATTGCCCCTCTACAGTAACCCTTTTAATGGCGCAAACTGCTTGCTTGTAAAAAAATAGATTTTAGCTAAAGATTTTTATTTTGCATATATGTATATAAAAACAATTATATGTTAAGTAGTTCACCACAAATAGATAATATTAAGTTGTTTAATTCAAATAATGTTTTCTAGATACTGATGTGAACGTGATGTTATTTTAACAATTAATTGTTAAGACGAATGCAATTTTGTTATTGGCTGTTTTTGGCATCAGTGAAGTCACAATTCTTCCTCTATAAACCAAACAAATTGATAAATGTTATGTCTTTTACAAAAAGGCAATGGCATTCGTGATATATAATCACAGACATAATAGACGTTAATATTTACATATGTATATGCGTATTATAGTACGTTTCAATTATGGGCAAAAGAGGTAGATTTGAGCAAAATATGTCGAAATGTTCCCATTGTGTGTTTTTAAGTTCGAATTTTCATAATAAATTTGATATTTTCATTGTTTTGTTTACATTATTCTTCGAAAATAAAATGCCCGCCATATTTACTTCCTTATGTGGCCGCAGAGCAGTGTCACTTTTTTCGCATTTGTCAATCACAGTAAATGAATGACTTAAAGTTTCATTTGTAATCATAGAGACAACGCAGTGTTGCACAGACAAATTTCGACATAATTTGGAGGAAAACAGGCTATTGGAAGTGTTGCGCTCACATGCCAATTGTAAGGGAAAGCATATAAGAAAACATATATTTTGGTACAAAACACGTATGTGGAAACATTCTATTAAAGGCATATTTGGTTCTGTAAGCATGCTGTTAAAGCTGTTTTTAAACTATTCTACAAGATGTTCAACTTCTGCACAAAATGCAGCCTTGATACAATGTGTTGTTATTGCTTTTTTAAAACTTTCCATAAACTCATTAGATCAGGGTTGTATTTTCTACATAGCTAGAACGGCTTGTGAGATAGTGTAAAACAGCTATAAACTGAAAGACTATAGCACGCGTTTTCGCTTCAATACAATCATGCCTTCTACTAGTACTGGCAAAGTATTGAGTAGTGGCTACCGAGTACTGGTTCTTATTTTAGGGTAATCCATACTAAAAAGTAGTTATTCGATACTTTCGCTATTGTATTTTTATAGCCAAGCAATGGGCAAATATGTAGTTTATTCAAATAAAAGTTTAATAAAAATTTAATTATATAAGAAAACCTGGTTTCGCTAACTAAAGCTTCCCTGCAAAGCCGGCCTTCGGCCTTCCGCAAGGATTTTCTCCTCTATGATATAATAAACACCGGCTTCGCTAACTAAATTTTCTCTGTATAGCCGGCATTCGGCCGGGCGCAAGCATTTTTCCCTCTATCGTATAACACATTTTATGAATATTTTATATGAATGAATGATCCCATGCTAAATTTCCTAGATATAATTATTGCTTCAGGTAAGCGATATAAATACATTTTTTTATATTATTTTAATATCTTTTTTAGGCATCATAAACATCCACTAAGTTTGACGTTTAATCAGATTATTTTGCTGCGCTAGTGATCCGACCTGTTAAATACGCCTTTAAATTTGTTCACAAACAAATTTTTCTACACAACTTTACGCAACTATTTTTCTGCGTAGAAATAAATGTTAAATTTCGAACCTGAATTTCAGGCATGGGTGGATACTAGGCTTAAATTTAAATGAATTTGTGCGAATAAAAAACAAATTTCTCTATACAACTATTTTTCCGTGTAGAAATAAATGTTAAATTTCGAACCTGAATTTCAGGCGTAGGTGCATACTAGGCTTAAATTTAAATGAATTTGCGCAAATAGAACAAATTTCTCTTTACAACTATTTTTCCGTGTAGGAATATATGCTAAGATTCGAATGGGCAATTCAGTTAGAACTGGGTATTAGGTTTAAAGTTCAAACTTTGATCAAAATTTTATATTTAATTACTACAATTTCAATTTTAAGCTACATACTCAAAATGTGTAAAAATTGTAATAAGTCTAGCTTTTGATGCCATGAGTAATTGATTCAATTACGATGACACCATTTTAATATTTGATAAATTGTTTTGTTTTTAAGAAATAACTTTTTCTGTGATTGATCTAATGAAAAAATTGTAAATATGTCAACTTATTTTCTCTACGTCAATGAAATACTTCAGTAATCTAATGGTAAAAACTGTTTATTTTTCATGAAACATATTTTAATCCTTTGATGAAAGCTTTCACTATTACAGTTTTAATTAAACTTATTGCAATAATTCAACTAAGGGGCATTAAATATTTGTATGTCAAAGTTCACTTCATCCATGAAGAAAAAACTTCAAAATTTAACTGTTACATAAATATATTCAACCGATAAAAAAAGCACCTTATCTATATGTTTGGACTTTTAATACTTGTTCCCCCATAACTACGGATATACTTTTCACTTACTCTCTGTCCGTTTTCTATTTTGAAGTTTTTTTTTGCAAGAATTGGGTTTTACCATGGTAGAATAATACAGGTAGTGGTGAAGCGTTAACGAACTTTTTTTTTTGGGTTCGACTCTGTCAAAAGTTGTTTATGTTATACCAACACACACCCACACTACTGAAAAAAATTTTTTTTCAAATTTTCTTTTGTGCTTTTTGACAACCTCGAACATAAACAACAATAAAAAGCCGTGTTGTTTTTGCTGTTGTTGGGTTGTTGTAGCTTCGCTACTACCTGTAGTATAATTCTACCATGGGTTTTACATAATGGTGTAGAAAACAGGGATGCCAACTTAGCTCTTTTCGGACTAGATTTAGCTCGTTTTTAGTTACTCAAAACGCAAAAAAAAAATTCTAGCACCAAACAAACTAATGCTAGGAACACAACTGGGACGAACGACGAATTTCGTCCAACACGACGAATTCGTCGATAAGAATTCGCTATGTAAATTCGTCGTATGAAACACAATAGCGACGAAAACGTAACAGCTGTTATAATGGAGAAAGCTGTTTACTGTGTGCAAAGTGTGACCATATTAAAAAATAATACATACTTGAAAAATTTAACATTAACAAAAACACAACTAACACCAATTATTATAGTTAATTATTATCTATATTTATTTAAAATGTTATAAAATAAAAATAAAACAATAATTAAAGTAAAAGGTAATTTTATTTACTAAAACACTTGAAAACTAAAGCCAAACATGGTCACTTGGTACTGATTTGTTCGTCGTTCGCCGGCGTAAGAAATATAAATAAATCCATTCAGAGTTCGCCGCGTATGACGAATTTCGTCTGACGCCGTTATTGTGTGTATTTTCATATACACAAACATGTTTTATTTTTGGAGACGAATATTCGTGGACGAAAATTCGTCGTTCGTCCCAGTTGTGTTCCTAGCATAACGCGCAAATGTAGCACTTTTTAAAATTATCTTCTGGCCCTTTCAGCCCCTTTTTACTTTTTGGTCAATATGGGTACATTTTTCGTTTTTGCGGGCTATTTATTCCTTTATTCTAGCAATATCAACTTGTGAATTAACATGCAAACATCATTTTTACTCATTTTCTTTTGTTAGTTTGCTGTACCAGTTAAAAATTGGTTGTGATTTTAAGTTGGTCCCAAAATTTTAACGTGATTTATAAGTTAGCCCTTTTCGCATTTTTCAAAAAAAATTTTACTGGATATTGCTTTATAGTGCGTTTCCATATACGTAATTTCGGCCAAAATATTTAATTTACACAAATGACATGATTTCCCATATATTTTTCATATTGGCAAATTATCTCAAATGACTTAATGTGCTCCATATTATGTCGAAAATACTCTATGCAACCCTGCGTTGCTTTTAAAACTACAAACTCCATCCTTGGTTCATCTATCAATTGTGATTGACAATTTCGAAAAAAATGACATTAAAGAATATATCATTAATTTTAAATGTCAAACTATATATGGAAAAAACTCAATTACAGCTGCTGCGTACACATTATAAAGTTAGTGCATCATTTGACTCGAAAATTCGAACACCAAATCACTCACAAGCTTAGTGGAAACACTTCGAAGTAATTTCCCAAATCTACGTAATTTGCTCATATTGGAAACGTACTATTTATTATAGGTGTCTTTTTTCCATTTAGCCCTTTTCAGCACCTTTTTCCAAAGTCTTTGCGCGTTTTGGGTTCCAAACGTTGGCATCACTGGTAGAAAATTTATTAATTAGGAACACAAACATACATATGATTTTACAGTAAAATTCGCTTATAGTCCACTGCTTCATTTGCACCCTTTTTGTGGACCATAAGGCGAATTGGACTATATCTTGATTTTTATATAAGCCAATTTGTGGCTTATATGCGAATCCCCATATAATTATTTCTTTTAACAAAGAAAAATAAAATTGACGTTAAGAAATTACTTCCTTATATACTCAATTCACAAATATAGCAATTAAGATTGCTAAAATAAAAACAATTTCTACTTCAATATGAGTAATATTTTCATAAAATTATGATTACAAAATATATTATTTTTGACTTTTGCATTTTGGATTGCATATATTTAAGATATTTCAAACCAAATCTTGGTAGCGTATAAACGAAAATGGATTATAGGACTAATGTAATAAATAAAAAATATTTTGCAGTTATTTTACTTATAGATGACAGAAAAACTAACATTTTGGAATATATCGCTAATTCTAGTATAAGCGGTGTGGCTTATAAACGAATTATACTAGCCCAATTCACAATCTTGTGCAAATGGTCTTGCATCGTTGCATTTGCAAAATGGTATAGTATATTGATACCCACCACTAACAATTGTTAAGTGGTGAGTATCAATATACTATACCAATTTGCAAATGCTACGATGCAAGACCATTTGCACAAGATTGTGAATTGGGCTACTGTATATACAAATGTTCAATGTACGCATACTGCAGTTTAGCCATTTCATTCAAGGGTTAAAAGCAGCTTAGCATCTAGAGATAACAAATAGTTAACATATTTAGACTAAAAAGAACAATTGATAACTTAACACAGCGCAACAAGTTATATATAATTCAAGGGTTGAATAAATTTTACACGTAAAAATAGCAACTGTACCTTAAATTGTGGCAAACTATAAAATTTATTCGCAGAGTGTCCCAACTCGCACATGAGAAACGCTTAAACGCATTTTTAAATTGTAATAATTTCCACAAGAGAAAGGAAAACCTATAAATTTATAATAAAAAATCTACTTCATAAGCATGACAATGCAAAAGGGAACATTAGAAAACGTGAATGGATGGAAACGCGTATAAGTAGGAAGAAATGCATACATACTTATATTCGAGTGTTGACTTCTAACAAAATTTATATAAAATTGTGATAATAACAATAACAACACACCAATGTGCAATAACTATGGTCGAGCATGCGCACATGCAATTTTTATAAATACCAAAACTGAAAGGACAATAGAAAATTGTTTGATGATAGTAGTCAGCACAGGTTTTCTTTTATAATTTGAAATTCTACCTGCTGGCGACAATGACCGTTGCATAAAATTGGAAAATAAAACGAGGGTTCATTACAAAACACCAGCAACAACAATGGCTAGATATAAACTAAATGCTGATAAAAATTAATAAAAACTTAAGAATGTACATTTTTGATTGCAACGTTTGATATCAAAAGGAATTAGAAAATAAAAAAACAAATACATAAATAAGCGAAAAACAAACATCTTAAGGTGGTTTTATACTATCTGAGTTTTACATCTGACTTGTCAAATTTCCTACAGCAAAAGCTATACATGTCGTGTCAACCTTTTGAAACATTGCCACCTGAAATTTACAGAACTAAAGTCAGGCGACAGAATTTTCAATTAGAGCGCGTTCTATTTTCATCAGCTGTTTTGAGTTAACAAGTATGTGTTTGGCGTCACTTAGAGTTTATGTCAGATGCGATTATACATGTACGTGTGAAAGCAAAAATTAAAAATCGTCTGTAAATGGACAATTTTGACAGACACGCAAAGTTACATGTGGGTCTCAAAACTGACAAGTCAGATGTAAAACGCAGATAGTCTAAATCCACCTTTACTAATGCTGACGTTAAACTACATGTATTTTACATCAGACTTGTCAAATGTACAACTGCAAAAGTTATACATGCCGTGCGAAACATATGAATCATTGTCAGATGACATTTACAGAAGCAAAGTCATATGAAAAATGTTCAATTAGAGCGTGTTCTATTTTCATCTGACAAGGCATATGACATCAGCTGTATTGAATTAACAAAAGTGTGGATGGCTGAAAAAACATTAAAAAGCATAGAGCGCTTTACATATTTATTAAAATTGTGCAAAAACTCAGCTGTTGTAAACACTCAGAAGTTATGTCAGATGTAATTGCTGTAAATTTACAATTTTGGCAAACAAGCCTGACAAGCCATATGTGAAAAACATGTCGTGTAATGTCAGCATAACCAAACATATCGCACCTGTTCATCAAAAGTAACACAACTCAAAAAATTCTATTTTCCACTTTTTTGAAGGAAACATGAAGGAAAATGATTACCATATCTAACCACTGTAAACATTTTGGTATTGTATTATTTTATTGAAATATTATTGAGTTTTCTTTACAACGGTATATTTGTTTATAACAATAATTCCATTATATTGGCGCAATTAGTTTTTTGCCTCTACTGAAAACTTGTAAATTTTGAGTTGTGTTACTTTTGATGAACAGGTGCGATATGTAGTTGAAGCAAGTAACATTGCTATATCCCAGCTGCGTGTATTTTAGCATAATTTCCTGGTTCTGAGTAATTTTAAAAATATATGAATATATTTTCAAATACATAAATTATGAATTTTTAGTCGAACTTTTTTTTTACCCAAAGATACGTATTTAATTGTTTTGAATTAAGTTGGTTCAATTCAATTATTCAATTAAACTAACATAACAATTGAAAAGACTAAGGAAATTTTGGACTATACAGAAGGTTGAACTGACATCATGATATTTCGAAACCCACCACGATCTCATCATCTGAATTCGAAAGCGATGCTTTTCAAACTAGGAATGAGGGAAACCAATAAAATCTCATTAGATCAAGAGAAGAAATTATTAGATTTCCTAACCATCAAATTAAAGCTTTCAGGACACCTTAGCCGAATTGAGAGCTGAAAAATTACAGGGTGCCTTAGCCGAATTGATTAAAGTAAAGGATGTTCAATCTGGTTTACTGTAGATGTCGTGATTAGCAGTGAGGTCAAAGCAGCCAAGAATACTGATGATGAGATCGTGGTTGGTCTCGAAACATCATGATGTCAGTCAAACTTACCGTGCAGTCAAAAATGTTCTTTGTCTTTTCAATTGTTACACAAAGAGAACAAATCAGTTTGAAGTCAGTTACAACTATTAATTCAATGGAGCACCCACTTTTATAAATTCAATAATATTTCTATTCTTATATCTGAAATAATAAACCTCGGCTGTATTTTCAGTTGCAATTACCAATCCTTACTAGGAAAATTCGGTTCTAATTTCCAAAGTACTGATTTGATGTTTCCAACTGAATATAAGTTGAAGATAATCGGTAAAATTGTAAACAAAACTTGACATCAGGGGTGCCAGATAATTTTGATTAAAAATCGACATATTTCCGAAAAAAAATCGGCAAAAAATCGGCGAATTAAAAATACCTATTTTAATGCAATAAAACATATTTTTATTAACAAAATAGATAACAAAACAGAACAACTTAGCACTAACTAATGTTTATAACACATCAAATAAGATAAAAATTAATGAAAATTAAATAGAAAAAAATTTCGATTGAATTGTTTTGGGCTTAAAAATTATTTCTTCTCTTAGCTTTTGTCAAAAAACCCTTGGCTTGTTTCGGTTCCCAGCAAACACTTTTGACGATTTTTTTTAACAAACACAACCCGCGAAGCGATTAGCTTGTCTGCGGAAAACACCCAGGGTCTATGGCGGGAATCGAATCCACGACCTCTGGACTGACAAGCTAGCATTGCTACCACTCAGCCACAGTCCGAATTCGGTCAGAAAGTCTGTACAAAATGTCGAACTAGTATCCGAAGTCGGTCAGAAAATGTACCGAAAATCATATGAGTCATTGACAAGAAACTGGACCTTTTTATCTGAGGGAACTCTAAAAAATTGCCGAAATGTCTAAGGGAACTCTGTACGAATTCTGACGAATTTTCTAGGGAATCTCTAAAGGAATTTTCGACATCTCTGAACAATGTCGGAAAATTTTTTGCCAGAATTTTTACGTCCTGTCGTATTTGTGTCTGAGAACAGTCGTAGCTAAAATTAGAAATTTATCAGAATTGTCGTTAAAAATTCTCCATGCATTGTTCTGCTGCTTATGGCAGCTTATCGGTAAATATTTACCCATATTTTATGAATCGAAAAACTCAAATAAATTAGAATTAATACGAAAACTAAAATCAGACAATGTGCAGAAGTGACGGCTAAAGTCGTAAGACGTAGATCAGAAAATATGCAGACTATTCTGGTGAATGTCTTAAAGTCCTAGTCCAGACGTATCAACTTTTGCTGCTGCAACTTTTATTTTCTAGTAAGAAAGAGCGAGAGGGGAACAATTAGGTATATATTTCTATTTCATCACTCTCACACAAAAAAAAGTTGCAGCAGCAAAAGTTGATTCGTATGGACTGCGACAGAAGAAACTAATTTCCTTCGGATAATATACCGACTAGTCAGAGTCAGTCGGACAATATTTCGAAAAATGTGCAGAAAAGACGTACAAGAAAATTGTCGACTATTATGCCAAATGTCTGAAGGAATTTTAGACACTTCTTTTGATTATCTGGTAAATTCTCAGATTTTATCTGACGTTAGACATGTCGGCAAAAAATTGTTTCTTGGTAATTGTAAATAAAGCTATCCCTTTTTCTCTTTAGTAGAAGCGCTGACTTATTAACAGTTGTCCCTTTTTAATGTAATAAGTATTCCAGTTGTGTCCAAAATGATAAATCGGCATTTTTGGAGCGAAATTCAGGAAATCGGTACATTGATATTTTTGAGACAAAAAATCGGCAAAATGCCGTTAAATCGGCAAATATGGAGCCCTGCTTGACATATAAAAATAATTTATATTGAAAAATAAGCAATTAAATTAAAAAGCTATAAAAAAGTGAGATTCCAGAGAAATAAAAACTGTGACAGAAACGATCAGCACATGCAGCCACATAAACGTTACGGTCGGCTAAACCAGCCTTAAATGTGCATAAATCCTTGACAAAAAAGCGCCAAATTAGCAATCTATTTAAAAAAAGCGCTATAGAGGAAAAATGCGACTTTTGCTACATCAAAAAGCGCTAAAACTAGCGCTAAATTGCAACAACTCTATAAGCCACAAAAACAATATATAGAATAAATCGGCTTTTAAGTAAAGTAAATCTAAAAATAGGCGTTTTAGTATTTTCTAGTTTAAACACCCTTAAGAAGAATTTTAGGAGCATAACTGTAACGTGTCCATCGATGAGTGCTTAAAACCCATTGGAAATACCATTTTAAATAAAAAATTGTGGCTTACATTGTTACTGCCTAAATTTTTTTGAGCAACTTTTTACTTTCAAAAACAGCATTTCTAATACCTTTCTGTGGCATACAAAGTTATTGAAATAAAAAATTCTTTATTATATTACATATTTTAATTATTTTTAATACTTTTCTGTGGCTTACAAAGTTATTGCGTCTTTTTTCTTTTATTTTAAAATATTTATCAAATTTATTAAGATTTTACTAATTATACCAAAAAGCAAATGCTAATACATAATGATAACAATATCTAAATAATTTCTACAACATTTACTTCACTATCGCTATGTGCAGCCTCCAGATTATTGTAGAAATTGTGATTATGTTTTATGTCTTATTAGCCGCTATTTTAATATGTTCAGTGTACTTTTTTTGTAAGTTCACTTAATGATGTGTTTGCTGGTCTTCCTTTTTTTGTAGTGTTTATTTCCTAGAACTCTTCATCAATGGAGTATTTAATAAAAATAGATGCGCTGTTTTCAGCTTTAAAATGAAATGTCATTGCACTCAAAAAATATGTTTTATTCATGTTGGTTGTTACAGAGTTTTTGTTAATGCCGTCGAGAATAGGGCCAAATCTTAAAAAGGTAGTTTGTTTCATAACTGTTAACATAAAAGGTTTCTTCTTATTTGCTTCTTTTATAACTTTGTACCAGCCTTCTGAGGAATAAATTTGTGAAGCGTATTTCAAATGTCTCTTTTCAATTAATGCAAAATCTCGATCAGATGGTAGATGGGTATGACCACTAACTAGAAAATGGTGCGTAATCGTTTTAAACTTTTTTTCTTTCACTATTTGTAGCCAGAGAGACATTAACAGTCAATTTTTATTTTACCCTGGGCAGTTGTCGGAAAAAAACTAGAAGATCATTTACAGTAGCTTACGCTTAATTGCTCCCTTGCTTAATTGATTTACCCGATTAATTGATCCAAAAATTATATCATGAAAATTTACCGTATACATAAAAAGTACAGAAATGAGTTCCACTTAATTGCAACACTAACATAATTGACTCATAAAATTAGCACTCCTCTCGAAATTTGAATGAAAAGGTTTCGGTTATTTGCACTTTGAAAATTTCCTGCAAAAATCGCATGCACTTAAACAATTTTTGTGGTAATACCTTTAATTACAATTCCAAAATTGTATCTGCTGTATTGTATTCCGTTTGATAATATTGTGTAACATCGTCTTCGAATATTTGACCAACAGTTTTCGAATGAAACAATCGAGGATGACTATTGCTAGTGACAGGGCTCCCAGTTTTATTTCATAAGGTTTTTCGTCCTCCAAAATCCCCAAAATATCTATTTTCTCATCCCTGAAAATTTCCACGGTACCTTAAAAAGAAAATCATATTATTTCAAAGGAAATATATGCGCACATTTATTTATTTAATTAAATCCATTTATATTGAATATTTTAAAACAAATATACAGCAAATCTCTCCTTCGACCTTCTTAAAAGGCCTTATTTTGCAGGCTCTAGTACTTCCACTCCCATTGCATATTCATATATTTTTTACACGCGATGTCATTGCGGACCAAGGTCTTCCTCGACTCAGCAGGCCTGATTGAAGGCATTCTTTAGTAGGCCTATTTGCAGGTGAAACGTGGCATGTCTGATAGAAGGCCTCTTCTGGGAATGTCTGTGAAAAATCAAATAGAAGTACTTTTTTTATCTGTAGTAGCTGCAACATAAACGACATAACAGCAGCATGTATGATGCTTCTTGTACGTAAATTTCAGTCTATATACAAATTATTTGCGAAAAAATAATACGAGAATGTTTGTTGTTTCAAATTTACATTTTTTATTAAACAAAACAAAAAATCTAACAATAGAGTATTATTTCCAAAAGAAGGGAGAACGAATATGTATCGGATCTTTTAGGAAAGAGTGTAGAGAAGTAGCTTTTAGTCTTATTTCAGGTCTTTCAGGACCTTTAAAAAGACCTATTTACTGAATGCCTCGTAAGTTTTAACGCTGGGTATGTATACTTTGAGTTCTAAATACATAACGTAAAAAACATACAAGAATAAAACAATTGCATATGTATTAATGTTCATGATTTCAAAAACTTCAGAATCAAAATCTTCTGAATAATTAGTTAATGCAATTTTGTTGTACATGTTGTATGCTGTTTGTATTAAAAATTTAAGTAATTTATTATTTGACATATTGTCATAATTTTATTTTAAACGAAATTTATTTGCTGGAGCTTAAGCAATTGTCTATATGCAGCATTTCTTTGGTGCTTTACCAACTCATCAGTAGACTTCAAACACAATTTTGAACAGTTACAACCCCTTTATCTTATGTATAAACTTTAAAAAAAATTCTCAAATGATTTTTAAAAGTTAGTACATAAGATAAAGGGGTTGTAACTGTTCAAAATTGTGTTTGAAGTGTACTGATGAGTTGGTAAAGCACCAACGAAATGCTGCATATAGACAATTGCTTAAACTCCAGCAAATAAATTTCATTTGTATTAAAAAATTTTAGCGTTTGAAAGGAAAACTGAACTGTGTTTTTGTATGAAGCGATTCGGACCTATTTTTGTGTTTTACTGATTAACTATTCCTCTTTAAAGAGGTGTAGTAGGACACAGTTGTTGAGTGTTTGGTATCTTGAAATGATTTTGGTGCGGAAGATATGGATTTAAAATCCCCAAAAATACCAAGCAAAAACAGTGGTTCTCCCCAAAAAATCACAATCACAAAATAGTCCCCTGTTTGGGGGCAAATCCCCAAAACTGGGAACGCTGGCTAGTGAAACGAGTGTAAACTCCTATAATGAATGCACCCGTTGCTCAGTTTATGGCAGCAAAGCAATCGATCTCGAAAGTGATATCAATAGCGAATCTTTAGAAATATTAAAACGAAACTAAATTGAATAAATTTAAAAAAAGTTTTTCCACTTGTTTGCTTATTTTATTTATATGTTGTACTGTTAATATTTTTAATGCTAAAATACAAGTTATAGCACAATTAGACGAAACTCGGCGCACGCTGTATTAGTCTAGAACTGTGCTGCATCATGGTATTTCGTTTTTGATCCCGATCAATAATTAAACGGGTTTCTTTTCAATCAATTAACACAGTATCGGATAAATAATTTTTCGTTTAATTGCATAAAAGTTCGTGCATTTTTAGAAAATCAATTAAGCGAAAATTCCTGTATATCACTTTTGTTATCCAGATATTTTAGTAGCACTGAGCCAACATCGTCGGATCCACGTTTAGCTATATTTTCGGTCAAAGTAAACAAACATATGACCATGGCCAGCAGAACAATCATGTACTCCTAAATTGTAAAGCCAAATTTTTCTGCAGTAAAATGCATGGTCATTATTACTTTTGGTATTGGCAATGTTTGTTGTACTAGATCGAAAAATATAACACATTTTGTTCTTTCATTGTGGGTTAAGTCGATTCTGTCAAAATTATTTTTTTTAAGGAAGTAAATTTGTGACGCTCAAATAATTTTTCCAAATTGACCCGATTTGAAAAAATGACTATTATGACCATGGTACACAATCAATACATGTATTTACATATATTATTTAAAATATGTTCAGTGGAAACACATTACAAAAAAATAGTTACTTTCGTACGAAATATTTACTAATAACATAATGAAAAAATCTTCTAATATCTTAAAACACCTTTTTATAAACAGCAACAACTCTGTAAGGCACCTCAACAAAAATAGATAGTTGTATTTTTTGTGCAATAACTGCGTAAGCCATAAAAACTAAAAAAATCACACAGCGCTAGTTTCGGATATAAATTCCATGTCTGTTGGGAGGACTCCTGTACAGTATTCCACTGGCAATTACCCCACGCTTAAATGCCTTTCACGCTTATTTACCTTAAGTTTTAAATCCGCGTTTTTTCCTACATTTTTCAAACAAAAGTCCACGTTTAATTGCCTACGCTTAATTACCCAATTCGGTTAATTGCCTTAAAAATTAAACTCCCAAAATAAAATGTCCCTTAAATTTTATTCGCTTAATTGCCTCATTACTATTTTATAGCAACACTGCAAGTAATGCATCCAAGTTTACATGTTAATCATAAGTATGTATGCGTACGCTTTTGTTAGTATGAAGGTTTTAAGGACAAATGAATAGATTTTAATCGAACTTAATTTAATGACAGTATTTTCTTAATTATTTTCTATTGAAGTATTTAAACGTATTCGTTTAATTACCTCAATGATGAAGTTAAGCGTATTCGTTTAAATGCTTTCCACGCATAATTAACCGTGGAATACTGTAATACCTATTGATTTAACAGAAATATCAAACAATTTGGAAAAAACGCTTCCAGTTTGATCTAAATCCATCGATGAAAAATAAGAACAAGAAATAGAAATAAATCTATTCAGAGTGCGCCGCGTATGACGAATTTCGTCCGACGCCGTTATTGTGTGTATTTTCATATACACAAATGTGTTTTATTTTTGGTGACGAATATTCGCGACCAAAAATTCGTCGTTCGTCCCAGTTATGTTCCTAGCATAAAGTTAGTGTGGCTTACAGAGTTATTGAGAAATCAAAATAAAAAAATATAATTTTGGAAGAAGTATATTTTATAAAAATACCTCCAAAATAATCGAATTTACTTAAAATCTTTTTAGCATATAAAGCTATGTTAGGTAGCAATAGAATGAGGACATAAAATGAATTTTTTTATTCCATGTGGCTTTCAGAGTTATTGCACTAAGCGTCTCAATTGAGCAATTTTTCGTGTTGTACAATAATATCGACAATGTGTATGTCATATTCGAAGGTGGTACAATATATTGGCAAAAAGCGAAAGACTTTTCATTTTTATTGTACAACAAAAAAAATTGTGTAATGTTTTGGCAACGTTGTTGATTATTATGCTTAATTTGTCACTGTCAGGAAAATTGGGCAATATTTTGTTTGAAAGTAATGTGCAATTTATTGCATAGTATAGGTCAAAACGACAATATTATGTATAATGACACATGCAATAATATTGTATAATGGATTTCGCTCAGATGTAAATGGCCTATAAAACACTGTTCATTAATTGCCAACTTTTCGTTAAAAGTTGAACACTCTACTGATAAAGATAATTCGAGTATGCTCATTTCAATGGAGTTCGCTATTTTACGAAGTTAGCTCTCGTTTTCGCGATATTCGCGATTTAAAATTAATATGCTTAAGTACCACAAAAGTGACATTTTTGTACTTTTGCAAAAACGTGACCGGTTTGCGACTAAAGTGGCAATTTGCCACTTTTTCAACTGCCTTGCCACTTTTAGTGCCCCGTTTTTAAAATTACCTAATTTTGCCACCTTTTGATATAATATGCCCCTTAAGAGTTTAGACCAGAGACCGTAATAGCTATGAGATTTTTCATAAAAATCAGAAAATAGTAATTATTTTCTGATTTTTATTTATTTATTTTTTTTGGCAGAAATAATTATTATTTTCTGAATTTTATTATTTTGGGCAGAAATAACAATTATTTTCTCATTTATATATATCCGAGCAGAAATAAAAACAATTTTTTTTGAGTTTTACAAGCTTAAAAATAGCTAAAATTGTATGGAATGCAAAAAACTATGAAAAAAATCACGAAAATTCGAAAAAACTTGTTGACATTAAAAACAGAAAAGTCTGATAGTGATTTAAAATCGACAAAACTGTAATAAAGCCAAGAACTGGCTAAAAGAGAACTTTTACCGCGAAAAAAACTAAAATTCGTGTAAAATAGCAAACAAGCCCTAAAATTTCTAAAATTGTATGGAATGCACAACATTATGAAAAAATCGCGAAAATGACGAAAATCCGCAAAAAGCTAGCATTAAAAAGATAATAGAAAAGTGTGATAGAAACTAAAAATTTATAAAATTATAAAAAATCGAAGAACTGACTAAAAAGCAATTTTTTTCGCGAAAATACCGAAAATGTGCGAAAAATTGCAAAACTGCAAACAAGCCTTAAAATTGTTTAAAAATAGTTAAAACTGCAAGGAATGCAAAAAATTCGGAAAAAATCGCGAAAAGGACGCCAATTCGCAATATTCGCGGTAAAAGTAATTTTTTGTCAGTTTATGGTTTTAAACAGTTTTACCAATTTTTTAATCAATATCAGACTTTAATATCTTTTTAATCTTACCAAGTTACTGCGAATTTTCTTCATTCTTGCGATTTTTCCGAGCTTTTTGTATTCCTTACAATTTTAGCTATTTTTAGCAATTTTAAAGTTTGTTTGCAATATTCCAGTTTGAAGCGGATTTTTGCTATTTTCGCAATAAAAGTGATTTTTATCCACTTCCTAGGATATTCAGATTTTTCTATGTTTTTAATGCTAACAAGTTTTCGCGAATTTTCGTAATTTTCGTGATGTTTTCTGAGTGTTTTGGCATTCCTTGCAGTTTTAGCGATGTTTAATAAATTTTACGGCTTTTCGCGCATTTTTACGATAAAAGTGATTATTTGCTGTTCGTCAACATTGTGAGTTTGGCAATTACAAATTATTTGTAATGCCCCCATATATATAAAATTTTAAACGAGTTTGAAATGTATTGTATTTCAGATTTTTCATAAAAAAATTTCTTAAAGTTTTTTTTAGTAGTAGTAGTGATATTCCCAGCTAGACAAGAGCTGTTTAATAGACGATTGTGATTAATACACAACTCTCGAGCGAATCTCCCGATGATAATTTGAAGAGTAAGAATAACAAAACAATTAATGAAATTAATTTTTTTTTAATATAGCTCGCAAAATTGAAAAAAGCCTATCCAGCATTTACGATTCGTCAAATCGTCGTCGAATGATCCATTTGAGACTCACTCAATGACTCATATAAGAATAACATGAACGAGGACTTCAGAAGTTGTATATATAAGAGATTTGTAAGATATTCTGTAAATAAATCTCAAATGAGTCCATCTACGACTAACAAAAGCGTCTTCCACGGCGTTGTGGAAGACGCTTGCAGATGAATCGTCTGCATGTAACAGTTTCTCCCGTTCGATGTATCTTTCACGACATGCGATTCGCAATAGGCTCTTCCGCGATTGAAAAGGCTAGCTGGGTTGATATTGCGAATTTGTTGCTTAGGTGATAGAACACCAGGCTGATAGAAATGCAATATTTTGGTAATAAAAAATACCTTATTAAAGAAAAAATATATAATCAAAATATTTTTTATTGTAAAATCTGAAATTTTCACTAAAATGAAAATAATGTGATATCAAAACAATATTGTTTTGATGATTTCCTTTTATATGATAATAAGATGATATTGTATAAATATCTTCTTAGGAAGATATCTTCCAAATGTTTGTAGGGAGGTTTCAAATACATTTAATTTTTTATATATGTATGTAAAATTCCAAAAATAACTTTTATCTCTGCTCGAAAAATATAAATCAGAAAAATTATTGTTATTTCTCTGCCCCAAAAAATAAAAATCAGAAAATAGTTATTATTTCTTGAAAAAAAATTTAATAAATATCAGAAAATAATTATTATTTCTGGCCAAAAAAAAAATAATCAAAAATTAAAACAGGACGCAATTTTATGAAAATCTAGTTTATTACGATTAACCTTTAACTTAGGAGGTGAAATTTTGTGACATACCTTGGGGCGTGGTGGTAAATTTTACCCTATAGTATAAATAATTTTTAAATTTTTTACTAAAACACATTTTTTTAACATAAGAACAACATATTTACAGTGCTATTCTCGAATTCATGATAACTATCATTCAATTGTTTTTAGTAAAATATTTCTCGTCACAGGTATTTTAAATACATACCTATTCTAGAATTTCTATTTTAATATTAAAGCTTTTTTGTTTTAAAATTTATAGCATTATTACCAAAATTAAAAAATACAATTTGAAAAGTTTTTATGTTTGTTGAAAAAATATAAAGTCCTATTTTTTAATATGGCAAGAGTTAATATTTGATAACATGTTTAACCCTTTGTATCTTGATAATACAGATATGTTACAAGTTTTTAATTTTAGTACAATCTTAAATAAAGGTAAGAAATTGGCATTATTAAATTAATTATGTAATGGCCAAGGTCGTCGGCAAATAATCGGTATTGTTTTCTTCTTTATAACTAAAAATTATTATCAAAGAATTGTTTATTAACTATTATAAAATTAATCGACTGAAGAAAACAAACAAATACTTCGTTTATACGCAGTGCTTATTTGCAAATTAAAATGTAGTGCAGCCAAATTAGTTTTTTATTGTAACTTACTAACTCACGAAAACAATTGTTGATTAACGGATTATTTGCAAATAAGAAGTTTGACGTGTGACCTTTACATATGTTTGTTACTAAAAAATAATAAATAGATAAATATACTAATAAATATGTATATAAATATTCAGTGATTTTGTAAGTTACAACAAAAATGGATTTGGCAGCATTTTACATTCTTATTTGCAAATAAGCTCTGCGTAGAAACGAGGTAAAAGTCAAAACATTCCGCTTTTGCTATTTTTGTAATTTACGTGAACTATGTCATCCGCAGTTTGAGTGATTTCACGTAAAACGGCCCTGTGTAAGGAAAAAATTATTTTCTTATTTTTAATACAAATCTCTCAATTGATGATTTTTAGAGCATGACAATTATAGCAAAAATAAAAGAATACATTATTCAATATTTTTTTAAGCAATTTGAGGCACTTTTAAATGATCATCCACGAAATAGTTTGCTTTCCCTCTTTGTATGTTTAATATTTATTTCAGATTTTCTTTTCTTTCCTTTCTCATTAGTAATAAAAACCCTTATCTCTGAAAAGAATATATTATTTTTGCTTTTTATTGAATTTAAAAAAATACTCAGCTAGAGTATTCTGCTGTCTATAATAGAACGGATTGCAAATAATTTAATGTGCTATTATTTTTTTATGATTTATTTTTATATTATTTATATTAATGAATTCAATAAAAAGTTTTATTTCTTCGAATTTTTTTAAATTTTCGTATTGGGTCACACCCGTCGGTCACTCCCGTCACATTTTAAAAATAGTTTTTTGTTAAGAAAATAGATTTTTTGTCAAACAGTAAATACGTAATACAGCTAAAAACACTTTGAACATATAGCTATATCAAAAATATTGTGTACGTTATAGTAAAAATTTTACAGAATTTATGCTGAAATTCATAATTTTTTAAAAACTAAAAATTGTAAGGTCACACCCGCCGCAGCTTTCTGATGACCATTCTGAGCAGGAATCCTGTTCTTTCAGTGTCTACCCGTTATTCAACGACTTTAAGCTTATTGGCCTAGCGAGTCGCAACCTTTTTTTAAGTAAAAAATTATATGTTCTTTATTTATAACAAAAAATATGTGTAAAGTGGTCACACCCGGGAAATGGACTCAGTTTTTTAAAAAATTGTTTCGCTCGAGCATTATATAGGTCATAAGGTTTAAAAGAAGTCATTCTAAAACTGTCAGCCCTGCTCTGTATTTCATGTGAAATAAATAAAGTATAACAGCATTGTTGCCACAAATAAATATTTATAACAACAGTGATATGACAATTCCGAACGTTTTGATATCACACGAAATACAGAAAAATACTGATTCGAAACTAAAATTTTTTTCTGACATTGGTTTCTCTAGAATTAAGTAAAAACAATATATTTTCTGTTAAAGAAAAGATTTTTGATGGTTTGTAATCGACTCAGTCGATTTTAATATTTTGATTTTAGATATGTATACTTATGTATTTGAGTTTTACATTTCTCTCTACCACCGACTAGCAAACAAATTTTAAAACCATAGCAGATTAATAAAGTGCATAATCATTGCATTCAAGAAAATTGACTTTCATTGAGGATGTCGAGCTCCATATTTCAAAAAGAGATAATATCTTAGTAATCAATTTTTAATTTGTGGAGTTCAATCCCAGTAAAAAATTTTCATGTTTTTGAAGCACTAAGGCAATACGCTTTAAAATAAGAGCTTACTGCAGAGCAGTGAACGTATATGAAAGAAACTATAAAAAAATTCTGATTTTTCACTGCTGACACAAAGCAGGTTTTTAAGCGAGAAAGTTCCATATACTTACAGTTTTAGTGCTGAAAATGGTGGTGATTTTCAGCGCTTCAAAAAGCGATTTTTGTATTAAAAATGTAGTATTCTAAACCGGGAACTCGCCATACTAAAATCAGCAGCGATATCGGCAGCTTTGTAAGCACTACTTTTATTCTCTTATAGTTAAAACCTGCTTTTTTGAAGCAATTTTTTACTGGGATATTTAGAAAAATCAGCAGCGATATCGGCAGCTTTGTAAGCACTACTTTTATTCTCTTATAGTTAAAACCTGCTTTTTTGAAGCAATTTTTTACTGGGATATTTAGAATGAAGGGAGTTTGTGCAACATCATTGATGATTGTACAACATTATTTTAGCCTGGTTAGAAATAATTTTCTTGCCCGTGTGAAGATCTTCTAAAATATATCAATTTGTTATATAAAAAATATTTTGAAACTTTTGGTAACAAAGGGTTAAATTTAGTTTTTTCAAATATATATATTAATTGTTTGAAATGCCAATATGAATGACTATCCTCTAATTTGTTACAATAAAACATGCATATATGAATCATTTCTAGAGGAGACTACAAAAATATGTGTTCCGTTCTAGATTTATCAGAAAAAATACATTTTTTGCTGATTTTTTTCAATAAATTTTTATTGTCATGTGCTGTTGTGTACATAATAACTATCATTGGAAATTAATACAAAAAAAGCTTTTATTTGAAATCCAGAATAGGTATTTGTTATTATTGTCACAAATGTTTTTACTACCACAAAAATTTTGTTATAACTGCTTCGAGAATAGCACTGTTAATTAAAAAAAACAACAAAACAGGCACCTTTTTATACAAGCATTTGTTTTTGGCCCAAAAAGTAGTACATAATTATTAAAAAAAATGTGAATTTAAAATTTATCAAAAACTTAAGTGGCATTTTTTCATAGCCAAAGGCATACATTTAAGTAAATTAAAAGAGATCAGAGAAAAGAAAATAGTCGTAAGAGCTGCGGTTCAACCTTTTTCTGTATATTAAAATTCATTAAAATATATATTTGCACAGTGTACTCATATGCAGACTATGCAAATTGGCTTACTATAATGCAGACAAACGTGTTCAGTTTTATATTTCAGCCTTTGCAGCATTTCCTGGGAATATGCCATTGTTTTGGTCGACAAGTGCCGACTTAGCTGACTTTGCCTTTATCTTCAAGAAGAATGGAGGCTTTTTTAATTCGTTATGACCTAGAAACACAAGAAGCATAAAAACACAAAAGCACAAGATAAAAAAATAGTTGGCAAAAAATGTCCTAAAAATTTTGTTAAAAAATTATAATATATTTTTTTAAGAAAAATTACGTAAATACGGACGTGATGGTAATTTTTACCCCAGGGTATGCATTTCTGGGATCAGGCTAATCTAATCTTCCTCAAAGTACGACTGACTATGAAAGCCGACGATATAAGAAGATACTAAAAAAACTAAATTGCTAGATCGAAATTGAAAGGAGTAATTAAAAAAAATTTTGGTCGGGGCAAAATTTACCACCACCTCCATAGTTAATGGTTAAAATGGTATACTTTACTTTATTCCGCGATATTTGCTTATATGCATGTTTTCCTTTGTAAATTCAAAAATAATTATTATTTTCTGGCCCTGGCCTAGACATATAGATATTTATTATTGAACTAAAATTACACAGTACAACAGCAAACTCGGGGGTGAGAAATTCCAAGTCAGGGTGATGGTACTAGGTCAGTATAGTAAAACCCTCAAAGGGTTTGGCGTTCGTATGTGTCAGTTTTTTTTATGACCTTTTAAATTTTTTCCTTATCTTGATGTTTTTTCGCTTAGTTGTAACATTTTGGCAAAAACGTAGTTTAACATAACTCGAGAACCACTTGTCCGATTTTGCTAAAACAAACTCAAAAAAATTAAGAATTACAATTTCTCTAATCTGTTTCTATACCGTTTTGTTATATGTGCAACACTTTCGAAGTTAAAAATGAATGTATGAAGGGAAAGAAGTATTGTTTGCCTAAAAGTTTAAATATTTTTTACTTAATTGTAAATAAAAGCAGAACGCGTTAATCGATTTCTATGATCTATGTCGCATTTTGTTTATAGGCTATGTGACTTTACACGAAATTAATAACACTTGATCCTTTTTTCCGTTTTGGATTTTTTATGAATTTAAAAAAAAATTTAATTTTTAGGCAAAAAAATATTTTTTTTCTCCACAAATTTATTTTTACCGGCAAAACTGTTGATTATAAAGAAAAACGTTATATAAACAGATTAAAGAAATTGTAATTCTAAATGTTTTTGAGTTTGTTTTAGCAAAATCGGACAAGTGGTTCTCGAGTTATGTTAAACTACCTTTTTGCCAAAATGTTACACCTAAGCGAAAAAACATCAAGATAAGGAAAAAATTTAAAAGGTCATAAAAAAAACTGACACATACGAACGCCAAACCCTTTGAGGGGCTTACTATACTGACCTAGTACCATCACCCTGACTTGGAATTTCTCACCCCCCAGACAATAATCCCAAAAATGTTCCATAGTGTTATTGGAAACTAAAATCCTGATTCACTATTTTGAACAAGAACATGTTGTTAAAAATTTGCATGAAGAGCACTCAGTTTTTAAATTTGTATGCACTTTTAAAGTGTGTTTCATGCAAAGTTTTTATTAAAAACTTTTTAATAAGCGGTTGATTTATTTTTACTGTATCAGGAGTTCCTGAAACAAAATTAATAATAACGCTTTGAAATGAGAATAACAAGCCGTTTCCACCATATATCTTTGGTTTTCGCAAATAACCATGAATTTCGCAAAACACATTCTTTTTAGGAGAGCCAAGAAATATTATATTTAAAACTAAAATAATTTTTTACATTCACACGAATATTAGTGCTAAAACTTGAAAAAAGCATAAAAGCAACATAGATAGCCATTTCTTATAAATGCAAAAATTATTTTTGACCAAGAAAGTGAGAATACGATGAATTTGTTAGTATTTTTTATGTTTGTTCCCCGAGAAATCCGCCATTTATCTGCCACTATTTAAAACTTTTTTATATTCAGCATGTTTTCTGCTCAACTCTGGGTGATTTCTGAAGAATTTTGGCTATATTTGGGCACATCTTTCTTTGTCATCCATTTGGACCAAATGGAAATTGTAGCCAAGAATCCACAATATTCGAGGATATAAGTCTCATTTTTCAATTGTATTTGTGATTTTTTTTTTACAAAACTTTTAAAATTTAACTTAAGTCAATCTTTGCGGGATTTTTGCCATTATTTTGCACATCTTTTGGATCTAGGTACATATAACCACGTACATATGTATGTATGAAATTCTTTAGTAGAGTGGCGTACTTCGTTGGTGCTGAAAACTCAGTTTTTTTAGGAAGAAAAAACATAAAAATTGATAAATTTTATTCCGAAACCATCATTGATTTTTTTGCAAAAAGTCTACTTTTTCATAAAAATTTTAGTGAAATGCAAACTTTAAAAATTTCAAGTTTTAATTAGGGATGTAACCGATACCGATTCCGATACCGATATATCGGCGATACTTCAGATTTTCCGATACATCGGTATCCGATATTTTACTGTCGATACGACGATACTTTTAAAATATTTCTTCAGAGTTTTTGTTTAGCAAATTATTTTTTGTTAATTTTAAAATTCATTTCGTTATTTTTTAAATCTTATTAATATCAACTTTAAAAATTAATAATATTTTGCGCTTTTATTTTGTAAAAAATAATTTATTTTTTGTTAATTTTGCCATGAATTCAAATTCAGTTCTTTGTTTTTTAAATCTTATTCCCAGCAAACAAAAAAGGCACAAGAATTATTGTAATTGCTATAAAATACGCTTTATATGAAAATATAAGAATGGGTAGGTTTTTAAGCAAATTTTTGCAAAAAAAAAATACTCAAAATTTTAAAAAAATCAGAATAAAATAAAAAATTGAATTTTTCTTTTGACGATATTTACATGAAATATAAGTCAAAAAAATCTTTTAAATATACACGGAAAGCTTAAGTCATCCTCTATTTGACACTGTTTAAAAATTTTACACAACGCAGTGAAAATTGTTTTTATCCGTGAAGTCCCAAAAAATCGTTTTTTATCGATAACTTCCGATTTTGAGGTTGTATTACAATTTTCAAAAAGGCAAAATGATCTACTCAACTAGACCTTCAAGCCTCACTAGGTCGTGTTTCACGAGTAAAAAAACATGCCATTTTGTAACAGCGTGTAATTAAGCTATTCTGGTATGTGATGGAAATCGATCGATTTCAAATCGAGTCGATTTCGAAAAACAAAATCTCCTGAAAGATAACTTTTTGATGTTTTTATTGTTTTCGTGGCTTAGAATATTTTATTTGATCCTAAATTCGAGTTCACTGTGTCGTGCGATTTACTTTAGACATATTTCACTATTATTAGTTTTATGAAATCGATCGATTTCCATTACATACCAGATTAAGTTATTTAGAAGAATATTAGTTTATAAATGTCCTTTAAAAATCCATTTTTTAAAAAGCTTGGCGAGTTTTTTTTTTAAATTATAAAGGAACTACAAATTTTTACTTGCTTTTCTACTAATTATCTGCATATTTTTAATATAGATTCTTTGGAAGCAATGAAAATGTTGTTTCTTAAAAATTACTTCCAATTTTTTATACTGGATTAATATTAATTTAAAATATTAATAATCTCGTGCACTGTAATTTTGTATAATAAAAAAAAATGCCCTTCTTGAGTTTTGTTAATCTAAATTTGAACTCAATTTCAATATTCGTATCGGTATCGGAATCGGTATCGGCGATATTTATTTTTAAATATCGGTATCGGTATCGGATCGGCAAAACGGCGTATCGTTACATCCCTAGTTTTAATCATCTAAATTCTCTTAAATTTACACAAAACACATTTGTATTGTAATTTCTATTCGCGCAAAATCGTTTTCCGGAAAAATTTTTTTCAAAGGATATATTTTTTGCAAAAAAAAAATTAAATTTCACAAAAAAGTCACAGAATATCATAATGCTGTCCAATGGACAGTGTCCATATTTATAATCAAATTAGCTAAATTTGAATTTGAAAATCCAAAGTATAAAAACCTTTTTATGGTAAATTACTCTGAAAATTTTAAATCGTGAATATCATGAAAAGGAGAGCTAACCATAAAAACGGGCTTTGCATTTTAAATATGTACATATGTACTTTTATACAACTACTGCTCAAAGATTTAAGCCCAAACTATTTTCCACTAATATGTGTTTTTAAATGGGAAATTTACATTAACCATCAGTCACAAAATTTATATAAGGAAATTTTCAAAACTAAATAATAAATATTTAATGCATACATCTGGGGATCACCAATTTCTATATAGTTTTCAGCGCCACCTATTATCCAATAGCAAAGTTTCCAGGTTTATGAAATTTTAGAGTTTTACGGGCCTTGCATACTTTAGGGATGGAATAAAATAATTGGGTCTAATTGGAAATTTTAGTATTTTACCCAACCAAATTAACACACCCACCCATAGGAGAGCTACAAGTGTGTATGCCCAGTTGACCAAGACTTTCGTTATTGAGAATGACATTCAAAAATGCGTCGAATAAAGTTTACTTGTCTTTCAGTTTTGTTTCAAAAAACGTTCGATTTCGAAGGCTCGTTAGCAAAATAAAATGAGAGCCAATATCGAAAAAATCTCGATATTGCAAAAAGGCAGGAGCAAAAGCAATTTCTTAAAATTATTATCTGTATATTTTTTAACACGGTACCACCATGCTAACAGACCAACACATATCCAATAGGCTATCGTGGCAAATTTTTTGCTGTTCAATTATTGCAATGTACGTAATTGTTTTTTAAAATCTTTAACTTACGATGCAGTCAGACAGAGTCGAACACGGTACTTCTATGCTAAGAGACACACATTCGACAAATTATCGAGAGAACATTCGATTTTGTTTAGATTCGCGAAGAAATGTCGAAGAGTTTTGTTTCGCAATTTCTTCGCTTTAGCGAAAATTCGTTTATATCGAATCTCGGGTCAAGTGGGTGCACGTAATACATACATACACCGGCTTAACCTAGCGGTAAAAGGAAGGAGCAAAGATGCCTTTTATAAGGTCTCATTTACTACTTACAGCTAGGGTTGCCATTTACGTCTTAAGAAAAAGAGGACGTCAACCACAAAAAAACGAGGACATTTGGTCCAAGCAAGAGGACAATATTTTTTATAAATTAATTAATTTATCAAAAAGGGTTTGACAATCAAAATAAATGATGCCATGCCATTTTATATAAAAATGACAATAAAGCGCTCCCAACAATTCCAAAAAATTCGATGCAAGACGATGAAATAGTTCATGAAATTAATTCCATGAAATTTTGTTGTGTTGGTTTGATTGAGTAGCGTCTCCAGTTAAGGGGATTTGTCCCAAAACTGGGATCTTAGAGCAGCGTTTCCAGTTAAGGGGATTTATCCCCAAACACTGTGCTTGAATTCGACACAATTTTTTTCCCACAGAAGGGGCATTCGACGGGTAAACTTAATTCGATTATTTAACTTAATTCGAGTACGCTGATTTTAATGGCGTTTAATGCTTTTCAATGTTAGCTCTTAAAACAGAGATATTAAGATATAAAATTTCAGTTTTTGGATCACTTTAATTGGATTAAAGGCTCAATTCTTAAGATAATTAGACGAAATTCGGTTCACAAGTTAGCCAAGCACTTTAAATATACCTAGCTAAAATTTGAAGAAATCGGTCCATATTTACACCTAGTCTTCATATGCATCCGCCTAAATGTCGAGAGCTCATCACTTGTTTTAGATATAGCTCAAATTTGATATGTAGTCAACTTATCTTCGTAGAAATCATATTGTGAAGTTTAAAAATGATCGGTTTATTTGTATAGTTGCTACACGTCGAACAGTTTATAAAAATAGTTTATAAAACAGTCTAAAAATTAGAAAAAAATAGTTTAAATATTAATTTTAAGTAATATTAAATATAGTTTGTATAAGCTGTTTGACGTGTAGCAACCATACCAATATGATTTCTATGATGATATTTAATTTGAGCTAAATCTTACACAATTCATTAGCTCTATCGACATTTAGTTGAAATGTGGCAGATGCTTGTATGAAGACTAGCTGTAAACATGGACCGATTTCATCGAATTTTAGTTAGGTATTTTTGTAGTGCATGAGTAGCTTATGAACCCAATTTCATCTAATTATCTTAAGAATTGCGCCTTTAATAAAATGAAAATGGTTCAAAAACTGAAATTTTAAATCTTAAATATCAGTTTTCTAAGAACTAAGACTGAAAAACGGTGAACGCCACTGAAATCAGCGTACTCGAATTAAGTTTATCCGTCGGGTGCTCCTTCTGCCGGTTTTTTCGACTATCATAGTATAATTTTTAATAGAAAACTGTTTTCTTGCAAAAAACTTTTGTTTAAAAATAGTTTCTTCCGAATACGCAAATGTCAGCTATTCAAAGATAAATTGTTTTATGTTTGCGTGTTTCAAATTACTATTTTTTCTTCATACACAGAAAAAAATATCATCAAACCGCCATTAACAAATCAAGTCATTAATATTTAATTTAAACTCAAAAATATATTCAATTAATATAACAAATTAGGATGTTGATACAACAAAAACAGAAAATTTTTTCAACAAACTGATTTAATTAAATTTTTTGTTAAGTATGGCGCAAAAATAAAAAAACTTGTGAAAAATTCAACAATCATCATTGTTGATATTACAAATTAAAATTTTTTTAACCAATCAAATTACTTTATAAAATGGTTTGTCAAGTTATATCATAACGGAATGCACACACGTATACACGTATATAGAAGAAATATAAGAAACCACGTTTTGTTTGTATTTATTATTTACTTGTTTATTAACGAGTTGCGCTGACAAGTAAGTAAGCCAGTCTATTAATCCAGAGGTCGCTGGTTCGATTACAGCCAAAGACATTTGGTGCTTTCGCAGATATAACAATTATGTATGATAATAAATAATAAAATTTGGTTGAAAAATTTAACAAATCACATTGTTAATATAACAATAATTTCAACTGATATAATTTTAAAATCTAACAAATAAATTTAAAAAAGTTTTTTTTTTTGCTTTTTTGCAGAAACGCACTTGACAGGAATCGAGCCTGTAACCTTCCGGGTAATAGCCTGGCACACTAGTCAGTACACTACGGGAATCAACAAATTATTTGTTGATATATTTAATTGAAAATATTTTTTGTAAAACATAACGTTTTTTGAGAGCCCAGTTTATTAATAATATTTTTTTTTGTTAATACCTCAATTGTGAATAACACAATAATTTTAATTGGATATAATCGAGTTGATTTTATTTTCTAATGTCACAAATGCCGTGTTTGTATTTACAAAAATCGTTGTAGGTGCCATTTAAAAAAAAAAGTTTTTAATGTATTTACAAATAAATTAATTGCATTTACAAATCTTTTTTCTGTGAATGTTTTTAAAAGTACAGCCGATCTATACAAATGAATCAAATCCTAGATATAAAACTGGGAGCCTGGGCAAGAAGTGTAGAGAATCAAATACATGCAAAAAAACATGGTTGAGGCAACCATAATCGAAGAGCAACATACAATGATTGAAGATATGCTTGAAATTATGGTTTAAAAACAAACTGTTTTAAATATAATATGGTTAAACACAACTATATATATGGTTCCAAACAACCATATATGTATATGGGCCAAAATTACAATACATATATGTTTTCAGTTAACTATGTACATATATGGTTCGAGATAGCCCTAGATATGGTTCAAAATTACAATATATTGTTCGAAATAACCATATATATGGTTTGAGACAACGATATATATGGTTCAAAATTAATATATATATATTTTGAAATAACCATATACATGGTTCGAGACAACCATATATATGGCTCAAAATTAATATATCTAGTTTGAAATAACCATATATATGGTTCGAGACAACCATATATATGGTTCAAAATTACAATATATGGTTTGAGTTAAGGCAACCATATATATGGTTCAAAATTACAAAATATGGTTTTAAATTTATATGGTTCGACACAACCATATATATGGCTAAAAATTTAATATATTGTTCGAAATAAACATATATATGGTTCGAGACAACCATATATATGGTTCAAAATTAATATATATATGGTTCAAGATAACCATATATATGCTTCAAAATTCAATATATGGTTTAAAATAACCATATATATGGTTCGAGACAACCATATATATGGTTGAAATTTTATTATTTTTTAACTGGTCGGTGTGTGGAATCTGAAATAAAAAGTGTTATCTATTCTCACATAGATATATTATATACATATTTGCTGACACATGTTTTATTTACAAAACCATTTAGTCTTAAACTCTTGCAGCTTTTCAGTTAATCTTTATGTTTCAGATGTTTTTCAAATGGTTTTCACAACATGGTCGAATATTAATTGCTAGCATTTATCAGTTTTTGTTATTTGTAATTTATTATTATTTTTGTTTTTTTAAACCAAGCGACACGCAAAAATAAACCAACAGCTCTGAAGCAAAACAAAAAACTGACGAAAAATCATTCAACCAAGGGATAGAACCAACACTTTTTTGCCATGTCTCTTTTGTAACTAAAGCTTGATTGCAAGTAAACTGTTTAAAAATAGTATGGGCAAGAATCATATTTTATTGTTATAGAACCATACTGTTGTTGAAAAAACGGCATGATATTAGAATGTTAAAATTTGATATAAATATTAATCGTTGGCAATTTCGTATTGAAAAATTGCCTAAAAAAAAAGTTGTATGGAAACTTCAGCGTATAAACAGTTGATGCAATACGTAGCAACTTTAAAAGAGAAAGGCAAAAAATGATCATGAAGTAAATTTAGTTTAATAAAAAATATCTGTAGAACGTTGGAAAAAGTAGGACAAACCCTGACACTTGCTAAAAAAGAAGTAGGACTACCCCGGACGCCATAAAAAAGAGGACAGTATTCGGGGAAAAGAGGATGGATAGCAACCCTACTTACAGCCCAATTGCATATTCATATATATTTAACACGCGATTTCAGTGGGGACCAACCCCTTCCTCGAACGTTTACTTAGCAGGCTTGATAGAAAACGACCTGAATCAGGCCTATTTGCAGGTTATACGTGGTAAGCCTGATGGAAGGCAAACTAGATATATTTAATTAGCAGTGCTGCCAATCTGTGTATAATTACACATATTGTGTGCAATTTCTACTTGCATATGTAGCTCATGTGTTATTAGTTTCATGTGCAATCTGTGTGTAATTTCACTTTGTGTTCTATTTTTGATTAATTTTCACGGTTAAATTTTCTCTTTTCGAACACCAGTTGTTTAGCCGACTTAAAAAAAGGAGGAGGCTATCAACTTTGTGTACCGATTTTAAAAATTCTCTTTTGTTTGCTTGCAGTTTGTCCCACAATTTTTTCGATAATCTGACGGGCAATTGAGCCTTAATAGGACAAAAGCAACGGCATTAATGACATATTAAAATATAAATTTGTTTCTATTATAATATGTAGCAGAAACAACTGATGTAAGTTCAACAAAATAAATTTCTATAAAAAGATTTTTTTATAATGAGAAAACGTAAACTACTCAAAATAATTTTTTTTTTAATCGACTTCAAAAAATGAGGAGGTATCAATTTGTGTGTATTTTTACTTTACTTTTTTATGTCTGTGCACGCATAACTCTGTCCTTTGAACCGATCTTTAAAATTATTATTTTTTATTTCAAAGGGTTTGCTTGCATTTTAATCCCATACTTTTTCGAAAATCGGACGGGCAATTTGTACGGCCAAATATAGATTATAACATAACTCTTCCATTTATGGGCCGATTTTAATTTTTTTTGTTTGAAAGGGTTTGCTTGCATTTTGGGCCCCTTTGTAATCAAAAGCGCAATTTGACCGCCCGAAACATTGATTATCGCGCAACTTAGAAATTTATGGACCCACTTTGAAAAAAACTTTTCACTTGGAAACAGTGTTCGAAAATTTACCGTATATAATCACCCTTATTGCGAATGTCAACGTCGCCACAAGTGACGTCGACGGTGCAGTAATGGCATTGCAGTTGTCAATATTGACGAATTTCGAGAATAGTTGACAGCTGCTTCGCATTTTAATAGGCGACTTTAAGACAACATTGTGTTAAATTGGCTGTGTTTTTGTCGACACAATTTTTGGCAACGACTCGATAGAAAGTTTTAGCTGTCACGGTTATTTATTTGAAAAATATTTGAAATAGAAAAAAATTAAAATAACAACCAACAAACAATTTGAAGAATTAATTCAGCGGCTTGAAAGTAAATCAAGCCTAGCAAAAGGATTTCATAGGAGCAGAACTCCTAATAACTTTAAGACAGGATTGGAATAAATTGCGACGGAATTAAATCTATTGGACCACTAATTAGACATAGCGATGATTGCAAACGGTAAGCACAAGAAAATATATCGCCATATAAAATTCAAAAGAATGTTTCAGGAAAGATAGGTAACTTAATAAAAAGGAAACTATTGTGAATATAAAAATGATTTTTGTCTGGGTAGTATCATTAATAAAGTCTGAATTAATGATACTATGTTGATGAAAACACATAATCACAATAGTTTTTATTAAGGGTTTTATCTTCTGAAAATTTTTAAAAATTGATGATAGGCACTTTTGCATTTTATATGACGATATGCATCTAGCAAACGCTACAAAATCTTTGGGGATGCCCGTTAACTTCCACATATGCTATTCAAGTGAAAGAAGCCACTTCTAGAAACGCATTACATATTTGCGAAATACAATACCACCCAAAAGGATGTTTTTAATGCAGAAAAGAAAATGATGGAAAGATAACACCAACGAGAAGAACTTTTCAAAACAGAAGAAGTCTTTATTTGTTTGCTTCATGACTAAAACTTTCACTTGAATACAACATTAAAAAATTTTTATAAACCAAGGCAATAAACAAATTGAATAAGTGTCAAAATGATAGCGATGATATTTATTTCCTTCACATTATCGATAACAAGTCAACGTCAACACAATACTTTTAGTAAATGCCGATTTAGCAGCATTGAAGTGACAACGACGATATATCGAATAGACAGCGACGAATCTATTGTGTTGACGTCGACGTCGACATTCACAATAAGGGTGAATGTACTTTAATGTTCTGTACTGTAGAATATTGTAATACACAAACGCAAATAGTGGTTGTGTAGGAAATACATAAAAAAAGAAGAACGGTATTTCTGTTAGTGATCTTGTACTCAACGAAAATACTGTTTTTAACAAACTCAATATAAAGATAAGAACATTTAATAGTGTTCAGTTTTTCGTTGAAAAACAGTACACTTCGTTGTGTTCGGCACAGCACATTATTTTTAATGTATATTTTGTGTATTAAGCATTAGTATTCGTTTGGCTCTCGTGCATGTATACTTGAGTGCGTTGTTGTATATGATGAAAAAAGAACACTATATAACGCTAAAATATAATGTATGTAGTACGCAACCACTGCACTTGTACTGTTTTTTGACAAAAAACAAAACACTACATAATGTTTGTTAAGGCCCTGATTCACTATCCTACACGATCGCACGATTCATTCACAGGAAAATTTTACAGAAGTCTGACAGACTTTTAAAAATCGCTTCAAAATGGCGTAGTAGGTGCCACACCATTATACAAAAATGATGCAAAAACATCTGTTTGCTTTGTACATGATCGCATGTAAACTATCATTTTATGAAAATTTTCATAAATTTTTCCAAATCGCACGACTAACCAAAAATTCTGTCACACAATTGCATTTTTAGTCCACACTACCATACTTGTTTAGCACACATGTCATTTTTGGCGGATCGTGCGACTGTGTAGGATAGTGAATCATGGCCCTTACTTGCATTAAAAAATCGCTATGTGTTGTGTTCGGGTTGTGTAAATATACACAAACACTAAAAATATATATATCGTTTCTGCTTGTTTATTTTCGAACACTACTTGGAAATGCATGCCTGCGGCTTTGTCCCATAGAAATTCAGTGAAAATCGGACGGTTCGGTTTAAGTGAAAGTCGGAGATTCCACGCTAGAAGAATAGATGGTATGAAAACAAAAATATAATTGAGATTTTGTCATATGCTTTAGGTATTTTAGTTTCATTGAACTAGGGTTGCAATCCACCCTCTTTTCCCCAGACACTGTCCTCTCTTTTAGGTTGACCGGAGTAGTCCTACTTCTGTTTTTGCAAATGTCCGGTGTTATCTTACTTTCTACTTTCGCCATATATATTTTTTTCTGAAAATTTTTTATTATTTCGGCTTACTAGTTCAATATTTTTGAACTAATGTAAATTCAAATTATTTTTATTAAGAGTGGAGTGTTGGAATATTCCAATCAGATTAACAGAATGGATCAGTACTACTGATTTAGACAGGACGCTACACCGTCTCATCAGCGTTCTTGTTCACTCTTGCCACCTATAAAGGTGGATGCTCTTTTACAAGGATGCTTTTTTTACAAGGAAACATTTCGCCAAAGACTAATATTGAGTCATAATAAAAAAAGAATGCATGGCACGGATTTGAATGAATTCTGGTAATCTATTTGCTGGCAAAAATTAGTTAAATGTTTCCTTGTAAAAAAGCATCCACCTTCATAGGTGATAAAAGTGAACAAGAACTCTGATGAGACGGTGTAGCGGCCTGTCGAAAATATGGAACCAGAAAGCCGAAATAATAAAAATTTTCAGACTTATACCTAGCAATATGCCAAAATCGACTTTTTGCGAAAAATAACTTTTTTATTGTTGAAAATGGTTCTTTAGGGCTTCAACAGCAATTTTTGTTCTGTGACTTTTTCATAATTCCGTTATTTACAAATTACCGTTATTTTTAGGTTATCGAAGAAAATCAAAATTTTGACCTTAAAATTTCCAGAATTCGACCAAATGATGTTTCGCAAATTTGTACAAAAGCCTTTGGCGAGTATTTTTGCTGAACATATTAGCTCATAGTATTTGAAAATACAGGATGTTTTGATACATTTTTCAATAAAAAATAATTTTGCGCCATCTAGCGGCAATAATTTGTACTAACTATATTCAGCAACTTGGAGGGTAATTTGAGTACCTTTTCCTTAACTGATTTTTTTGAAAATCAGTTGGAAAATAACCGAATGAGAAAGCGAACAGTTATAAGATAATTAAAAAGTTTCAAATTTATATTAAAATATGTATGTAACTTAAATTCGTAAGTACGTTTTGTACGTACTTACATTTTTAGTTTTGCGAATAAAATTTCAGTTATTTTAATAGAATTGCACACAGAAAAAAAAGGAATGTAAAATCCACATGCCGCAATTTTGATTGCAAATCATATTAAATTTACAAGAAATAATTTGTCGTTTAAGTGTGTTAGTGTTTACTTGCTTTGTTCATTGCTACAATTCACTGTTCTGCTTAGTTGTGTGTCTTGTTGTTGTTTATTCTTACATGTGTCGTCTATGTATACGACAAATAACGAATTACCAGCGAATATTTACTGCTGCTGGCTTAAAATTACCATTGTTTCATATTAATTTTGAACGGAAAATAATTAATCTAACCTTAAATCACCGTTAAAACAATTTTGTTATAAACGTTAAGTTTCATTTTCAATCGACATGACTATAACTTTAATTTCAAATAAGTGTTATGTTAAATAATCATTTAAATCATGTTGAATTAAAATGAAATGCATTTTACATACGATGGTATTTATTTAGTGTATAAGTAAAGTAAAGTTTGAAGCTGTTTGTGGCTGCAGTGGTTAGCGCGTGGACTATCATACAGGTGGCACGAGTTCAAATCTTGGCTGGGGGAGTCAGCTACAACGAAAAGTTTTCTGATGACTATCACGTAAGTAAAATAATTGATAAAATAGCTACATTAAAGTCATGTTGTTTTCAGCTTGATATAACTTTAATTCAATATGATTCTTCGTGTTGTTCCAATATCAAATTCACTTTGTTTCAACTTGAAATGACTTTGATTCAACATGATTCTTCGTGTTGTTCCAATATTAAATTCACGTTGTTTCAACTCGAAATTGCTTTGATTCAATATGATTTTTCGTATTATTTCAGTATCAACTTCATTTTGATTTAACTGTACTGGAACATTAAATCAACATGAAATATAGTTAATTCAAAACGAAAAATTTTCTTTCAAGATTATTGTAAATCATGTTGATTTAACATGAAACACCTATTAAGCAAAATCACTACCGAAAAATGTTAAGTTAACCTGGTTTTCGACGATTTACATGGACATTTTTCTGTGTGTGTATTTAACAGAATCTTTATTATTTATACTTTTAAAAACTACAAGTTATTTTTATTATTAAAATTTTTAGAGGTCTACATAAGAGTTTAAATTCTTTAGTTTTTCTTTGAGTTGAGACTCTAAATCCAAATTTATTGTGTGCCAAATTTTTTCGCCGTGATATTTATAATTAAACCTCTCAAAATGTTTATTTGCTTTTTAAGAATTTTTATCCGATTATTCTGTACATCGACATAAGGTAGTTCTTGTAATAAATTAAATAATTCCATAGGCTCATCCATATCAATCAAATTTAGAAATAGGACTTTACTTTTCGTACATCTTTTTTTGTTGTTGTTTCCTCTCCATCTCTTCCAATTTCTTTATTCGGTCCTCAGCATTCCATTTTTTATTATCCTGCAAAACCTTTTGCATTATTTTTACACCATTTTCCATATCTTGCTTCGTTGGATGGAACTGCAGAATGTCGAAAAGGAAGTGAATGCATTTGTTTTGCCGGGCCTTTACTTGCTGACATCTGGTGTATATTTCTTTATGAGGTGACATATCTTCGTTCCTCTTTGCCATCGCAAACACTCTCTCCACATTGAAATTACTGTGGAATGAGTATACATCATCTACAGGTCTATCGATATATCTTTTTAACATGGAATCTTTCGCAGCCGCTAAAACTGTTTGGAAAATGTTAACATCTTTTTTCAAATTTTCAGTAAGCAAATTAAGATTATCTATGTTCAAAGCAAATTGAAATTTGTGGGGAACTAAATTCAAGAGCGATGTTTTATTTATATCTTCGAACTCTAAATATTCAAATATTTGATACAGCACATCCTTGAAAGTAAGGTGATCTCGAGCAGCAATTATTTACAAGTGCTAATATGTTTCAGTGGTCCAATGCAAGCTGCGTGGGTAGGTACACAGACTTCAAGGTGATACAGAAAATTTTTGTCTGTAATATAATCATGAGTCCTTTTCGCATCAGTGTACGCTTCATGATATTTTTGTACAAACTGAAGTAGCAAATCTTTCAACTGCAATATTTGCCAAGCTAAATCAGATAAAAAATTAACCCGTGGCTTCCAAATCCCTAATGCTTTTTGGATGGGAAATTTCCTTTTTGGTCTGAAAGTATCTGAAATCAGCGGATATTGGGTGATAAGCAGCATTTTCTAAATTCATAACTTTTGCAATGTTTTTGATTTTGGAAACAAACTCATTGCAATTATTACTGAGTGCTTCAATAGAGTCTTTGGAAATATTGTTAGAGGCATGTACAAAGCAATCCTTTAATTGCAATTCTTTTCAGTCTCTATGCACTAAGCAATTTATTAAAGGCAGCGGAAGTTACAGCACTGTCAGCAAGGCATGCCTCTATTTTCATCAGAAATTGTTTTTTTTTAGTTTCCTGCAGAATGCAAGAGTTTGTCCATTCTATTTAAACAGCTCAGCAACACCTGCAGCTGATAATGTGTTCCTTTCGTAGCTACTTTTTCACATAAATTACCGTTTTTTTTAATATTCGCTTTATTTTTGTAATGAATGAATAAAATTTGGCGAAAATAGGCTTTAATGTATTTTGTACGGGACAAATTGGGCTGAATATTATGCTTTGAAATTCAACATAGTTGTTGATAACTATAATATCTAAATTTCTGCAGTGGGGCTTGATACATTCCTACTTCAAAAGTTATATGTTCTATCCCGTATTTTGTATTTAAATAGTTATTGATACTTTGAACAGCTTATGTCTCATAACGGTCATAATTTTTATTATTTTTCCCGAAAAGTTAATTTTAAAATCGGCCCGTGTGAAATTGTTATTTTTCACAAAAATTTTTCTTTATTTATTCTATACATTTCATTTTAATTTATTTTATTTTAAACATAAAAATTTGAAAGAAAATTGTGAAATAGGAAATACAATTTTTTAAAACACATGCCATTCATGTGTAAAATTTTATGAATTTTTTGTTTGAAAATTTTAAAATCCATGCATGAAAAGTAGCACTGATATTGCACTGCTTTGAATTGCCCATTTGTCTGTTTATACGATGAAATTTCCATGCAACTTGTTTACAAATACATATATTTTCTGGTGTTTGAGCATTGTCTCGAATTAAGTTTATCTGTCGGGTGCCACTTCTGCCGGTTTTTAAGACTAGCATAGTATAATTTTTCATAGAAAAAAGTTTTCTTGCAAAAAGCTTTTTCCTAAAAAATATTTTCTTGCGAATACGCAAATGACAGCCATTCATAGATAAATTGTTTTATGTTTGCGTGTTTCAAATTACTATTTTTTCTTCATATGTTTGTAAAAGTACAAAGCACAGCCGATCTATACAAATATATGAAATCCTAGAAATAAAACTGGGAACCTTGGGCAAGAAGTGTAGAGAATCAAATAGGGTAGGAAAAACGGCATGACATTAAAATCTTAAAATATTATATAAATATCAATCGTTGGCAATTTCGTATCGAAAAATTGCCAAAAAAGTTGGATGGAAACTTCAACGTTTAAACAGTCGATGAACTACGTAGTAACTTTAAAAGAGAAAGGAAAAAATGTTCATGAAAAAAACTCATCAAGTAAATTTAGTTTAATAAAAAATATCTGGAGAATGTTGGAAAAAGTAGGACAAACCCTCACACTTGCTAGAAAACAATTAGGATTACCCCGGACGCCATAAAAAAGAGGACAGTGTTCGGGGAAAAGAGGATGGATGGCAGCCCTACTTACAGTCCAATTACATATTCATATATTTTTCACACGCGATGTCAGTGGGGACCAAGGCCCTCCTCGAACGTTTACTTAGCAGGCTTGGTATAAGACGTTCTGCAGCAGGCCTGTTAGCAGGGTATACGTGGCATCCCTGATGGAAGGCAAATTAGACATATTTAATTAGAAGCGTTGCCAATCTGTGTGTAATTACACATATTGTGTGCAATTTCTACTTGCATATGTAGCTCATGTGTAATTAGTTTCATGTGCAATCTGTGTGTAATTTCACTTTGCGTTCTATTTTTGATTAATTTTCATGGTTAAATTTTCTCTTTTCAAGCTTCGAAAAAAGGAGGAGGCTGAAAATTATACAAAACCCAGCAAATAATTTGTATTCGACATGAATCTATTTTATTTTTCTACACCTTTGTACAATTACAAATCCATTGGATAACAATAAAAGCATTTATAAAGCAAAATGAGCAATAAAAATCAAATTAAACCTTTAAGAAATTTACTATTGTTCAAACTAAGTTTGGACACTCAAATTATATATTATAATTTTTATATTAATAGTTGAATCATTAATATAAGTTTTCTTTTTATAATAATTTAGTACTCGCTGTCGTAAAACATGAACTGTCAATAATAGCTAATAGGTAATAAGGTGAAAATTCGTATACACCTTTCTTTTGGTGTTCTAAAAGTTGTCTCAAAAGTCTCATAAAATCTCGTGTCTGCGCCTCAAGTTATTCGAGGTCAAAGGTCACAAAAATCAGTTGTTCGCGATTATCTCGGTTTCTATAGCACCAATGATGTTAACAATTATTAAATAAAATTTTTAAAGCATAAAATAGAGGGCACAGAGCCCGCAGCGCTCAGCCATCATCACTGTAATGCAAGGTCAGCCGCGAATCTCAGTGAATAATGCCTTGTTTAAAGTTACGGAATGAGAGACAATCACCCCCATTCTGCGTTACGATTCGAATCGAAATTTTCTACGTTTGGCAGCTTTGGTATTCTGCGTTCCGTTCCCTCGTGTCATTTCGATTTCTTTTCGATTGTATGTATTCTGCATTACGATCGTAGCTACGTTTTTGCAAGTTGTAAATACTGACGGGAAGTTTTTCCATTTTTATTCGTGTGGTTAAAAAAGCGGTCAATTAAATCAAATATAAGTACGAAATGCAATAAATTTATTTTGCAATAAATTTTTTATTCTTTTTTCAAATTTTAAAGGTTTATTTAATTTATTGTAGGTCGAAAAATACAACAACCTGAGCAATATGAAAAGCTGGCGAATTTAATGGCAACGAAGGATGATATTGCGTGTGTCATAAACGTCTCAAGAAAGAAGTGCAGTGTGTTTATTTTATAAAGGTTTTCACAGTATTGAAGTTTTATTTTATTTATCATCTGCGCCGCGACAGGATTCCTCTTACTGGAATAGTTTGGCAACAAACACTGCTTAGTTATATTCGGGCTTTTTCTTTCTTTCTGCGCTTAACTGATGTGTTTATTTAATTAAAGCTATCACAATATTTAGTTTTTATATATTTATCACTGTTTTTTCACTAAATTTCACTTTTTACAATTTAACAATTACAATGTTTACAAAATTGCTTATATTTTCTGTTTCTGTTTAACTTTTTACAATTTAACAATTACAATGTTTACAAAATTGCTTATTTTTTCTGTTTCATAGCAAAGCAGCTGCTTTAAACACTCATCTCTTCTTCTTTTTCTTTCGATTAGGTTTTTCTTTAGAATACCATTTTTCGATTCGAGCGTAACTGATTGCGGGAACGTAATCGAAACGCAGAATAGGGGTATTATAATCTGTAAACTGGTATACGCCTTCACTTTAGTATTATGAATGTTGTCTCATAAGTCTCATAAAATCTCGTGTCTGCGCGGTAAGATATTTAAGGTCAAAGGTCACAAAAATTAGTTTTTCGCGATTATCTCGATTTCTATAGCTCCAATGATGTTAACACATATAATACAAATTTTAGAATATAAAATTTGCGACAAATTTTCTTTTAAAAAATTTTTCATACGCCCAACCGTTTTTGAGACACCAGTGCAGAGAGCCCGGAGAGCTCAGCAATACTCACTGTAATGCAAGACCAACCGTGAATCTTAGTGAATAATACTTTGTATTAAGTTATGGAATGAGAGATAATAATATATTTACCCGTTTTATATCAACTTAAAATCTACTTTAAATAAACTAATGTAAAATTAGAATAGACAATAAATATTTCATCTAATAAGTTTTTAATTACAAAAAGTAGGTACACAGAAAAGAAAAATCAATCCATCGGTACTTAAATTAATCCGAAGCGGTGTCAAATCCTGAAAGCAATAACAGAAATATTGATTCAATTACGGAATATTCAAGCACATAGCACTTAATTTTAGCCTGATTCGGCTTTTTTCATGTAAAGCTTCTTATTTTAAGTACGACAATGTTTATAAACTTTATACGCAGTCGTACTCGTACTGTGTTGGTGTTTGTTTGCTTTGGTGATAGCCACAATTCACTGATGTGATCTTGTTGTTGTTTTGTTGTTGCTTATTTTCATTTCTTGGGCATAGCCGACATGCTTGATTCAAGCCCGCTGCATAGTTGAATCAATCCCGCTGCATACTTGAATCAATCCTACTGCGTACTTTAATCAATCCCGCCGCGTACTTAAATCAAGCCCTAATTAGATTTAATTCTCCTTGAAAATTTATATTTTTAATATTTAGCTAAATTTAATACTGTTACGTACTTCTTTTATTTTAAATTTTATTTTTGTTCCTTCCTCGTATTGAACTTACCTGATCATGTTTGTAAAACAACGCCTTAGACAACTCGGCTAAATCAGTACATGAAAGAACGACACCTAAAATAAATTTGCACGATTTGCAAGCGTTGTTCTTTTGTCAACCTGTTCATGATGAAATGGCAAACCAAACTAAATATTAATCACTTGACAGCTCACAAAATGGCCGCCAGTTAAAAAAGTGATGCCAACTTAAAGTTCTATACCTCAATAAAAAACACCCATTATATATATATATATATATATATATATATATATATATATATATATATATATATATATATATATATATATATATATATATATATATATATATATATATATATATATATATATATATATATATATATATATATATATATATATATATATATATATATATATATATATATATATATATATATATATATATATATATATATATATATATATATATATATATATATATATATATATATATATATATATATATATATATATATATATATATATATATATATATATATATATATATATATATATATATATATATATATATATATATATATATATATATATATATATATATATATATATATATATATATATATACATTAGGGTATCCCTATATATAGGAAATTGCTCTGATTCTCGTTCTAACCCAATAGAAATATACGAATAGTTTAAAAACTACTATGTTCCAATTTTTAGACAGATTGAAAACTGTGTAGAGGTGGCTCAAGGCGACAGAATTCTTAAAAAATTCAGATTATGTTAACCATTCTTCATTTTGCTCAACCATATGTAAGTAATTGCCTCCCTAATTTCTTAAAATTTATTTTTCAAAATATGCGGAGTCTTACCTATCAAAAATGCCAAAACTCCAACCACCAGTAATAAAGCTATGACTTAAAATATCATTCATTTAATGTAACTTTGGTCGTTGTATTAGCAGCCTGAGAGTATTTGAAAATATAAAATATTGTTGTAAAAAAGAGAAAAGGTAGACATGCAGTATTGCCAGAATTTTTAAGGATAAAATCTGTAAAATTTAAAAATTTTTCAGGAAAAAATCTGCAAAATCTGCATTTTATTTTTAAAATCTTCAAAACCATATTTACTGCCACTTTTTTTATGTATTCTTTACGAAAATTAACAATTTAATACATTCAGTAGTCTCCTTTGGTGTGGCCACAACTAAAATAACTCCTTCCCAGAATCAGAATTTCAGTAATTTGGTCATATATGTAGTTAAACAAAATTTTGGTATTCGCAAATATTGTTGTAGACTACTGAATGGGAGTGAATTAACATCAATTTGATGTATAACTAACGTGACCAGAAGGTTTTTCAAAAAAGCGGGACAAGAACGATTGAAAAGCGGGATTCTGAAGAAAAATTCGACCAAAAAGCGGGATTCTGAAGAAAAATTCGACCAAAAAGCGGGATTTTATAAAAATTACCTGTGAAAAGCGGGATGATGCAATATCACTCCATTTCTACAATAATATGAGTATACACATGATTTCTATTATATATATGCAACTGTACAGTTCCATACGTTACTTGAAATGCAAAACCACGTAATTAATAAATACTTCAAAATCGCATTGTTATTTAATTACTGCGTATTACATCGAGGCGCATGTCCGTACAAATTTTCAAACCACTATCATAAAAATCAACCAAATTAAAAAAAAGAAAAAAGAAACTTAACTTCAGGAACTTGAAGTGCATACATACTAGGGATGGGCAAGTGAAAAAAATATATCGATATATTTTTAAATATCGATCGGCATCTATATATATCGAAATATAGATATTTTTTTCAAAAATGATAATTCATACACACAGAAAAAATTCCATGTAAAATCGTCGAAAACCAGGTTAATTTAACGTTTTTCGGTAGTGATTTTGCTTCATAGGTGTTTTATGTTAAATCAACATGATTTACAATAATCTTGAAAGAAAATTTTTCCTTTTGAATTAACTATATTTCATGTTGATTCAATATTCCAGTACAGTTTAATCAAAATGAAGTTGATACTGAAATAATACGAAAAATCATATTGAATCAAAGTAATTTCGAGTTGAAACAACGTGAATTTGATATTGGAATAACACAAAGAATCATGTTGAATTAAAGTTATATCAAGCTGAAACAACATGATTTTAATGTAGCTATTTTATTAATTATTTTACTTACGTGATAGTCATCAGAAACTTTTGCATTGTAGCTGACTGCCCCAGCCAAGATTTGAACTCGTGCCACCTGCATGATAGTCCACACGTTAACAACTGCAGCCACAACAGCTTCAAACTTTTATTTACTTATACACTAAATAAATACCATCGTATGTAAAATGCATTTCATTTTAATTCAACATGATTTAAATGATTATTTAACATAAAACTTATTTGAAATTAAAGTTATAGTCATGTCGATTGAAAATGAAATTTAACGTTTATTAAAATTGTTTTAACGGTGATTTAAGGTTAGATTAATAATTTTCCGTTTAAAATTAATATGAAACAGTGGTAATTTTAAATCAGCAGCAGTACATTTTCGCTGGTAATTCGTTTTTTCTCGTCTACATAGACGACACATGTAAGTATAAACAACAACAATTCACACAACTAAGCAGAACAGTGAATTGTAGCAATGAAAAAGCAAATAAACACTAACACACTCAAACGACAAATTATTTCTAGTAAATTTAATATGATTTCCAATCAAAATTGCGGCATGTGAATTTTACAATCCTTTTTTTCTGTGTGTGTACGTAGTCCCCAAAATTTTTTTTAAATAAAACAATAAAAGTACCTTTCTTATAAATAATTAAGCTGGAAAGAGTTAATTTCCAAGGTCCTTACTTTTCTACCAATATTTCATGGAACATACATCAACAAAATTACACTCAAAGAATGATACTTTTTCGAATAGAAATAGTATTATAAATAAAACAAAAGATTTTGTTAGTAATATTCTATCTGTTTTTAAAAGTTGCACGAAAAACAAAACCAAAGCTAAAAAATATCGAATTTGATACTGTCGATATATTTGGAAAAAAAGATCGATATATCGAAATTAAATATATCGACGATATATATCGATATTTCTAGGAAAATATCGATATATCAATATATCGATATTTTTGCCCATCCCTAATACATACATATTTTACTTAATTTTCCCTCCTATAAAATTTAAAAAGTAGATACGTGATTTTGCATTTCAGCTAACGATATGTACTAGAGGCCTGCAAAGTGTACTCAAATGTATTCGTAGTATGTACTCGTATGAATTTCGTGTGTGCATAGATGTATATGTACTTAGGAATTTCATTAAAACTTAAAAACATGAATTTTTAGGCGATTAAATAAAAATCTACTGATGAGTTGGCATTAGCACCCAACGAAATGCAGGCATATTGATGAACTAACTAACTAACCCACAACTAATAAATTTATGTATTTTTAAAATATGAAAGAAAAAAGGAGGAGGCTGAAAATTATACAAAACCCAGTAAATAATTTGTATTCGACATGAATCTATTTTATTTTTCTACACCTTTGTACAATTACAAATCCATTGGATAACAATAAAAGCATTTATAAAGCAAAATGAGCAATAAAAATCAAATTAAACCTTTAAGAAATTTACTATTGTCCAAACTAAGTTGGACACTCAAATTATATATTATAATTTTTATATTAATAGTTGAATCATTAATATAAGTTTTCTTTTTATAATAATTTAGTACTCGCTGTCGTAAAACATGAACTGTCAATAATAGCTAATAGATAATAAGGTGAAAATTCGTATACACCTTTCTTTTGGTGTTCTAAAAGTTGTCTCAAAAGTCTCATAAAATCTCGTGTCTGCGCCTCAAGTTATTCGAGGTCAAAGGTCACAAAAATCAGTTGTTCGCGATTATCTCGGTTTCTATAGCACCAATGATGTTAACAATTATTAAATAAAAATTTTAAAGCATAAAATAGAGGGCACAGAGCCCGCAGCGCTCAGCCATCATCACTGTAATGCAAGGTCAGCCGCGAATCTCAGTGAATAATGCCTTGTTTAAAGTTACGGAATGAGAGACAATCACCCCCATTCTGCGTTACGATTCGAATCGAAATTTTCTACGTTTGGCAGCTTTGGTATTCTGCGTTCCGTTCCCTCGTGTCATTTCGATTTCTTTTCGATTGTATGTATTCTGCATTACGATCGTAGCTACGTTTTTGCAAGTTGTAAATACTGACGGGAAGTTTTTCCATTTTTATTCGTGTGGTTAAAAAAGCGGTCAATTAAATCAAATATAAGTACGAAATGCAATAAATTTATTTTGCAATAAATTTTTTATTCTTTTTTCAAATTTTAAAGGTTTATTTAATTTATTGTAGGTCGAAAAATACAACAACCTGAGCAATATGAAAAGCTGGCGAATTTAATGGCAACGAAGGATGATATTGCGTGTGTCATAAACGTCTCAAGAAAGAAGTGCAGTGTGTTTATTTTATAAAGGTTTTCACAGTATTGAAGTTTTATTTTATTTATCATCTGCGCCGCGACAGGATTCCTCTTACTGGAATAGTTTGGCAACAAACACTGCTTAGTTATATTCGGGCTTTTTCTTTCTTTCTGCGCTTAACTGATGTGTTTATTTAATTAAAGCTATCACAATATTTAGTTTTTATATATTTATCACTGTTTTTTCACTAAATTTCACTTTTTACAATTTAACAATTACAATGTTTACAAAATTGCTTATATTTTCTGTTTCTGTTTAACTTTTTACAATTTAACAATTACAATGTTTACAAAATTGCTTATTTTTTCTGTTTCATAGCAAAGCAGCTGCTTTAAACACTCATCTCTTCTTCTTTTTCTTTCGATTAGGTTTTTCTTTAGAATACCATTTTTCGATTCGAGCGTAACTGATTGCGGGAACGTAATCGAAACGCAGAATAGGGGTATTATAATCTGTAAACTGGTATACGCCTTCACTTTAGTATTATGAATGTTGTCTCATAAGTCTCATAAAATCTCGTGTCTGCGCGGTAAGATATTTAAGGTCAAAGGTCACAAAAATTAGTTTTTCGCGATTATCTCGATTTCTATAGCTCCAATGATGTTAACACATATAATACAAATTTTAGAATATAAAATTTGCGACAAATTTTCTTTTAAAAAATTTTTCATACGCCCAACCGTTTTTGAGACACCAGTGCAGAGAGCCCGGAGAGCTCAGCAATACTCACTGTAATGCAAGACCAACCGTGAATCTTAGTGAATAATACTTTGTATTAAGTTATGGAATGAGAGATAATAATATATTTACCCGTTTTATATCAACTTAAAATCTACTTTAAATAAACTAATGTAAAATTAGAATAGACAATAAATATTTCATCTAATAAGTTTTTAATTACAAAAAGTAGGTACACAGAAAAGAAAAATCAATCCATCGGTACTTAAATTAATCCGAAGCGGTGTCAAATCCTGAAAGCAATAACAGAAATATTGATTCAATTACGGAATATTCAAGCACATAGCACTTAATTTTAGCCTGATTCGGCTTTTTTCATGTAAAGCTTCTTATTTTAAGTACGACAATGTTTATAAACTTTATACGCAGTCGTACTCGTACTGTGTTGGTGTTTGTTTGCTTTGGTGATAGCCACAATTCACTGATGTGATCTTGTTGTTGTTTTGTTGTTGCTTATTTTCATTTCTTGGGCATAGCCGACATGCTTGATTCAAGCCCGCTGCATAGTTGAATCAATCCCGCTGCATACTTGAATCAATCCTACTGCGTACTTTAATCAATCCCGCCGCGTACTTAAATCAAGCCCTAATTAGATTTAATTCTCCTTGAAAATTTATATTTTTAATATTTAGCTAAATTTAATACTGTTACGTACTTCTTTTATTTTAAATTTTA
>OY101450.1:50279125-50299125 GCA_956483635.1 Panzeria rudis
GTGGTTGAAAAGTATGTTGTTCGGTAATGACAACTCATTACCAAGTTTTTGCTGGGAGTAAATATAATTTTGCAAATATGTATATTTTTAGTTTACTTCATTTTATAACTAACATAGCTGCGGTGTAGCGAAGCGAACAGTGTTGTTGTACTTCTAGTTCTAACATGTATACGTTATAGTTAACGTGACCAGAAGGTTCGTGCAAAAAGCGGGAGAAGAACGATTGAAAATCGGGATTTTGAAGAAAATATGACAAAAAAGCGGGATTTAAAAATAAAATCTTGTGGAAAGCGGTATGTTGTAAATTCTATCCATTTCAATGATTATATGTATAAGATTTCTTATAAATATGCATGTGCACATACACAGTTCAATATGTACTTAGAAAATTAATTAATTTCTTTCAATACATCATTTTTATTTTCTCCATTAAGGTGTAACAAAAATTTTATAACTTATTTTAAGCCTACAAGTTACAGATACTTCTGGGTTTGCACAGTGTAAACATAAAGTCGTGAAGATCTGACAAAAATAAGAAAGTTAAGAAACCAGTACGTGAAAAAATCCGAAATTATCTTCCATAAAATTTTTTTTTAATTTAAAATAATAAATCTGACAAAAGGGACACTTCTAGAAGACCTGCGCATTTCTGCTCCACACTCATAGAAAGCTCTTGGGCAGTACAATAATAAACAGGTATGTCAAATTGTTTCTCAGGGAAGGGCGATGTATACGGGGGTGGAATCTGACAGAGACATAGAAAATGCGCAATTTAGAATAATAAATTCATTCCACCCCCTATAGGACCTTCCCTAACGAACAATTGAGCCAACAGACTACAGTTTATTATTGTACTGCCCAATAGCTTTCTATGAGTGTGGGGTAGTGCCACGCAGGTCCTTTGGAAATGCGCTATATCCTACCCTAAAAACAGCTGTATGCAGTGTGCTAGAATTCTCAATATAATTCACCATTTTAACATTTTTTTAAACTAAATTAAAGTGTTTTCTTTAAATATTTATTAAAAACTTATAATTATATCGCTTTTTATTTAAAAAATAATAATTTTTAATTTAAGTACTTTAGTGTGTGGAACCTAGTTAACAGAGGTGTAAGAGGTATTTAACTTACCAATTTATCTTTACACCCTTGATCAATACAAATGGGAAAAAGATATCGACGAAACAGTGAAACATTTTCGATATATTTGGCAATAACTAAAAAACAGGCAAAACATGTTTTAACGATTATATTGAAATCGTTTGTTGAGAAAAAATGTATGAATAAATGAATTCATAATCGTTTCCAGTGAACTCAAAAAAGCTTTAAGAAATCTATTTTCAAGGCTGTTTTTTGTAAACTAGTGTAATTTAATCACTTTTTGTGCTTATAAAAGATTATTTAGTGTTGTATTGCTTTCTATTTAGTCAAAGTTTTTTATGTTTCGCATTTCTTATATGTTTTCCTACACAGAAAGAACTTTGCTTCATAAAACCAATAAAACATTTTCATTAGATTTTTTTCATTAATCCAATGAAAGTTTCACAAGTCCAATGACAAGTTCACAAATCCAATGAAAATTTCATTAATATTGTGAAAGAATTTCAATTGTTAAAATACAATTTCATAAATCCAATGAAAAAATTTCATTAAAATTCAACCAACGAAAATATCATTAAAATTCAACCAACGAAATTCGTTCACAATATTAATGAAACTTTTCATTGGATTTATGAAACTCTCATACAAACAATGAAATTCTTTCACAATATTAATGAAATGTTTATTGGATTTGTGGAGTTTTCATTGGATTACTGAAAAAATCTAATTAAATTGTTTCATTGGTTTTAAGAAGAAAAATTCTTTTAGTGTACATCAAATTATGAATTTTAAAACTCGAAGAAGCGGGATAAAAATTTTAGGCGGGATCGACCTCTTAAAAGTGGGTTAGGTCAGGTTAGTTATAATACATAAACATACAGTTAAATATGTACTTAGAAGTTAATGTCGGAAATTGGAAATTCTAAGTTGTTGTTGTCATGGGTTACAAATAAAAAAAATTGTGCAAACAATAACAAATACAATGTTATTTGAAATATAAAAAGGTGTAGAGAAATATAAATTATTAACTAAATATTACAAATAAATAGAGTATATTACAAAAAATTTTCTTAATTTTACTAGAGTTAAAGTCTTATCAGCACACCATTTACAATGCATCTACATTAGTCCGACTGACCTTGTATTAAGATAAAAAACATGTTTTGGTTAAAGTTCAGTTTCTGTTATGAGAATTCCCAACACATTTTGAGTGTCTATCGACGACCATTTGTGAGCTGGGTTGTATATGAAAAGGTCTATCTTTTTAGTTTTTTCCAGCGTTTTTTAACTCAGTGCTTTTCGCACCGTTTTTAGTGCTTTTTCAGCTTTTCGACGCGAAAAATTTTGGAGTTAGGGCTCAGTGCTTTTTGACGGTGGCACTAAGACCCAATTTCGAAAATTAATTTCATTATTTAAAAAATGTTTTCAAGTGTAAAATTCTTTGCTAATGCAACTATTTCCTGAACACGTTATTTGCAGTCTTGCAGACAAATTAAAAAATTGATTCGAGGAATCAGTAGTGCTTCATCTTTTGTCGCTTTTGTCGAACCCCATTAAAACTAGTGGTCGAACCCCGTTAAACTAATTTTTTTACGTATTTCGTTTGTTTGGCACTTCAGATTTCAAAAACTTTCCGTTTTCACGAGATTTTACATACATAAATGTATGTATCTATGTATGTATGTATATTCTACTTTTACGTGCGCATCACGTGGCGTAAGAACTAGCCCGATACTTTTCATGGTTTCTTTTTATAGCCGTCTAAACTTGGGCATCTCGGGCATTTTTTTTTTAAATGTTCGTCATATTAAGATTAAATAACTTTAGAGCGCCAGTGGATTTTGTCTCATTCAAAAGGTTTCAGTCTCCTCCTAATAAGGATTGATTAAAACGACATAGATTCCCGCTAAAAAGTCCTCTAAAATGCCAAAGTATTCTGAAAATTTTATTTGTAATTTTCTTTATTTTCTAACCGACATCGAAAAGAAGGAGATTATGAATACGTGTGTATTTTTATGTTTGTAATGGGCAGGCGCCGATCCAGCTTGAGCATTACGGGGGGACTTCTAAGTAAAACATACTATTTTTCCAAACTTCTTTTAGAAACTCTATAGAAATTTATTCGTTTGGGGGGGGGGGGGGGGGGGGGAAATATCTCCTTTGCCGGCCCCCCCCCTCCTTGTATCCGCGCCTAGTATTGACATAACTCGTGTCATTTGTGAACCGATATTCAAAGTTTTTTTTTTGTTTGAAAGGGTTTGCTTGCGGTTTGCTTCCACAATTTTTTTTCGAAAATAGGTGAGGAAATTCGCTCCCCACAACCAAAACTCTGCAATTTGTAAACCGATTTTTTTGAAAGGGTTTGCCTGCAGTTTTGTTGCATAATTTTTTTCAAAAGTTTGTGGGAAAATTTGCTCCACCAAGCGTAAGTCTGTTATATGTGATCCACCAAGAATAAGCCTGTCAAAAAAAAACAATAATTTTTTGTTTCAAATGAATTGGTTGCAGTTTGATCCCATAGAAGCGAAAATCGGGCGGACAAAGTGGTAGTCCGATATATTAATCATCACATAACTCCGACATTTCTTGACAGATTTTCAAAATATTTTATTTAAAAGGACATGAAAGGTTTGGTACTATGAAAAATTGAGGGCGGGCACCACATTTGTAGACAAGCACGCCATTTGATCTAACACAAAATCGCGTTGGTTTTGTAATCTGATACATAAGATCTTTACATTGAAGTCAGGAGGTTTTTTACATATGTAATTATATTTATTACAGATTTAACTATAACTGACAGGTCCTTATTGTACAGAGTCCTTAAGTAGGAATGAAATCAGATTCAAAAGTTACAGTTTTTTCTTTATAATAACCCGCTCATTTCTATGAAAAACCTGTAGCAATAACTATGATGATCATATACAATGAATTAATATCGGATATGATATATTAAGCTCTTAGAAATAGAATAGAAATCGGCTCGATGTACAGAACAGGCAGGTATATAACAACTTTTTAAAATAAAACTAACAAAAAAATTAAAATTCAGTGCTTTTTTCAAGAATTACGCGTTTTCTTACTTGTTTCAATGCTTTTTGAAATCTAAAAGTTGACAACCCATAGTTATGCGATAATCAATATATCGGGATACCAATTTGTCCGCTCCATATCCACTTCTATGTGAACAACTTCAAGCAAACTCGTTCAAACAAACAAAAAAAGACTATTATGAAGTTCGGTTCAATTATGACAGAGCTAATCTTAAACTTCCTCACCAATTTTCGAACTAAACTTCAGGCAAATCCTTTCAAACAAAATAAAATGTTTGAAAATCGGTTCACAAATGACAGAGTTAAGCATGAAGGCAGCGAATTGCAGGCAAACCCTTCCAAACGAAAAAAGAATTTTGAAAATCATTTCACATATGACAGCATTAATCATGGGGGGTGGTGTTGCAAATTAACCACCGATTTTCGAAAACAAATTATGCCTGAAGCTTAGGCCGTTTAGGCGTGATGCCATAACAAATGACAGAGTTGTGCGTAGGGGGTGGTTTTGATCCCCATTTTGACCCCTCCTGATCCAGAAATCGGGAAACAAATACAGCCTATATTAATTGTGCGCTAAATATCTATCTGTGTACTAAATTTTATTTGAATCGGTTCAGCCGTTTAGGCGTGATGCCGTAACAAATGCCAAATGCGTAGAAGGTGGTTTTGACCCATTTTATCCCCTCCTGGTCCAAAATCCGAGAAAAAGATATAGCCTATACTAATTGTGGGCCAAATGTCTATCTGTGTACCAAGTTTCGTTTAAATCGGTGCAGCGGTTTAGGCGTGATGCCGTAACAAAAATCTGCAAACAAACATACACCTCATTTTTATATAATATATGGATTATCATAATATTCTTTGAATTCGTCGGGAATGTATTGTTTTATTTTTCGAATGTCATTAATTTGTTTCGTATTTATTGTTATTTTGGAAGTGTATGCCGCCTTTATAAATTGTAGTTTTGAGCTTACATATTTTTTCTGAAGCAAAAAAGTATCTTTAGGAGAGCCATCTATAAACTCAGAACATTTTATATAACATTTTTGACTTGAACGGTATTCAAAATGTCTTTAATTTGATATCTTGAATATGTTTTTCTTATTCAATGACTTACAGCTGTTTTTTAAATAATTTTGCCATGAATTTCAAAAATCAACAATCAATTCTGAAGTAACAAATATCACGGAAAAAAGAATTCAGTTTTTATTGATTATCAGTTGGAAAAAGGGATTTATTCCCTTCTTCCAACTGACTCTTTTCTTAGTCGCATGAAATTCTATTAAATATAAGCGTTACATTTTTGTCTTTAACACGCATATGTTTCAAAGAAAAATGCGTATAACTCAATTTTGGAAAAATCGCGTTTATTCCCTTCTTCCAACTGATGGATGGTTCAATTCTAATAATGATGTGATTCTGAAAATTCTTAAATTGATTATATCAACCGATCGTATGCTTTTGTCATGACTAAGTAGAAACTATGATGAGCACAATCGAATAAAATATTAAGAATTGGATTTTAGTAGCAATTTGCAACTAAAAAATTGTGTTTCTAAATTTACATTAAAATAAAGACTTATTATCGGTTGTTGTAACTAACTATTGGTTAAATTTATTATCATAGTTTATAAGCAAATAAAAATTAAATGTTAAAGTTCTGTTGATACTCCTAATCGATTAACCGGTTCGCTTTAGCAGTTATATATTATTGTAAAGTTATTTCGTTTTTCAATAAGTAAATAAAAGAAGCATAAGCAGTGAGTGCGTTTCTGTATTTTTACTTACTAAGATACAAGGGTTGGAATGAAGCAACTGAAAATGGTTTCTTATGTAATTTCGGGCGCTGAATCTGAATTTTACAGTCGGTTTATTTTTTTTTCAAAAATGAAGCACTTGCACAACAAATGCTAACATAACTGGATAACGTTTTCCCCTACTCAATTTAAACAGAAAAACAGAACTCGACAATAATATTATCTTTAAGTCGCAGCAGCATAGCTTTTTAATCAGCTCAGTAGCTTCAGAGATATCGTCGAACTTATGCCAAAAAAAATCAATAAAAATATTATAACATTTTAATTTTAATCTTCTGTTTTTATTTGCTTGAATGGTATATTTTTATTTTATTTTAGCAAGGAAAGACAATGTTTCTTTTACAAGTACCAATTAAGCTCTTAATTTAGTCGTGCTAACCATTTATCCCTTTACGCGCCATTTTGCAAATATGCAACAAACCATTTAATCCTCATAACAACCATTAAGTACAGGCAATTGTTAATTTTACTTTAATACAATAACTTTGGTACAATATCTAGTTCCAAACTGTAAAATACGTTCTTAATAAAAAATTTTATCTGTTACATCACAACAGATATATAGTAAACCTACAATTTTATTAAATCAATGTTGTCGTAGCGCAATTTTTTAAAAACTTATTTTGCGCGTGTTTTAATTCAATAAATTTTTGTGAATGTCAAAGTCAATTACTGTTTTTATTGTTAGAATATTATCAGTAAAATTATTTCTAATTTTAAGCTTTTATTGCCAAGATATATGACCTTGTTTCCACTTCCTTCTTAACCCTTTTTCACCCCAATAAATAAAATCTCAAAACAATCCTAGAACAAAATTTTTACTTGTGCTACGAACTCCTAGAATCTGTAGAAAAAAATATTTTCTGGATGTTGCGTCGTAAAGGGTTATTCGGTAGCAAACGTAAGTTCTATTTCAAATTCCATACCGTTAACCAATTTTATCTGCTGTTGCAACTATTGGGTTAATGATAATAATTAAAAATATAGTACTACCACATGAAAATTGTAGTTGCTGCATCAGAATTGTATGATAGTTGGTGCAACTGCCAAAATTGGATGGCAACAAAATCGGTTGTCTCAACGCATCTGTTTTCTCTGTGTATTAGCTAGTTCCTATAAGCTTTCTACTGGAGCTAATTATTAGAAATGAAAATTATATATAATTAAGTGATTTTGAGACAAGTTTTATATAGAACTTTTTTAAACAAAAATCTCATGAAAAAAATCAATTTTTTTTAGAAAATTTTTAGAACGGTTTGATAAAAGAAGCATAAGATTCGCATCTTTAAAAAAATTCACTAACTATAGAAGGCAACGTACAAACTGTAGACGCTTCGTTGACAATGTCAACAAAAATAGACGACAGAAGTGGTGACTTAGACACAATTGATCCCAGCCTTCCATCAGGGATGCAACTATTTTTCTATCAGAAATCTAAATAAACATTGCACACTTTATAGAGACATGAGGAAGTGTTGTTTAGTATAATGTATATTTAATATATTCAATACTTTCAAATGTTTATTTGAACAAAAATGTATAAATATTAAATTGGCTCAAATAGAAAGTTAAAGATTTTTAAGAAAGTTGTCAACAGTGTTTTTGTCCTAAATAAAAGTTTAAAGGTGCCGCCTGCTCGCGAGGCAACCGTTGAAGCAACCTTTTGATGTGACTTGTTTTGGTTTTTCAGCACCAATGAGGGAGGCAACCATTGCGACAACCTCCAGTCAATTTGTATATTCTTGAATAAAACTTATTAAATGTTCATTATTTTTTGTTACCATAATTTATTTCTCTTCACAATTAAGTATAAACAGTACACAACATAAAGTTTTGTAAAGCAACAAAGCTACATATGAAGCAACAGTAGCAGCAACATACCTTATATATAGCATAACGTTTATATATAGCATAACAAAAAATTAACTGCCACAGTAAAAACTATTTAGTGAATATATGTAAATTTTTTGTCAAACAAAATTTTGTTTGAACGTAGATAAAATACTCTTTCCCCTACCCTACGATAATTTAACACAATTTTTTCTACATTTAATTTAATTTTTTTTACAATTCTTCTTTGGTTAATCTGGTAACACGAAATGATTCTAATATATTTAGCTTAATTTTTAATTCTATTTTTTTAGCCTCGGACACTTTACCAGCCTTTAAACGTAGCAAACGTTTTGTTTCTTCTTCTACAAATGTATAACCATTTTCCATGATTTTTGTCATAAAGGTCAGATAGATTTTAGCGCTGCTTTTTTCCTGATCGTTTGATAAAGTCTCCCTTAACACCTTGATCTCCTCAAACCGTTCCTTTTGTTGTACATCTTCTACATTGGCAAAGTTTTTAGCCAAATCATTAAACTTCTTAAAACAGCCTTCACGTCCAATATATAAATCCGTGTTGGAACTAATAAAAGCCTTTAAATTATCCAAAGTAATATCCATATGTGAAGGAAATGATATGGGTTTTTCCTCGCCATTGCAAAATAGAAATATGGCGGGATAATTTTTATCATCAACATTAAATCGTTCGCCCAGCTGTTTGTTTTCATTGTCGCCATAATCTTTTATGCCTACAGTGGCAATTAAAAGGTCATCGGTAGCAGAGTGAGCCGCTTTGGAAAAGGCTGCAAATGCTTCGTGCTTTTCGCCATAAGGAAAGGCAATATCAAATTTAACCAAAGCATAGGGAAAACGTTTAATTGTTTTGTCGAAATTTATATCATCCAAATCTAAACAACCCGGACAGGTATTAGCCAAAGCTACTGGGAATACAAATGCCAAGATTATGGATAGAAACAAATATTGTTGTGTTAATAGATTTGACATCTTTTCCACACTTTATAAAGTTTTTTTTACACAACGACCACAAAAGTTAACTACTCTACTACCAACCGGCAATATTAAAACTAAAATTCTAAAACTCATTAAAAACAATACAAGACTTTGAAGTTGTAGTTTGTTGGCCAACATGCAAACACTCGCAGTCAACATTTAATAGATACATTTGAATGAATAAATGCTGACCCACACAGATAAACACACACTCACTCATTCTCATTATAATATCAAAACATTGATGATTTACTCTCTTATATTTATACACGCTAGTGATGTTACGAATATTCGTATTCGTGTTGCCGAATATTCACCTAACTCATGACATTCGTATTCGCCAAATTCAAGCGAATATATTGCAAATACATAAAATGAAACCAAGATATTAATTTTTAAAAATTGGTATTAAAAAACCTTTGTCTTTAACCTTAAAATAACAATATGTATTTATTTCCTTGAAAATGTCGAATTATTAAAACACATACACAACATAACTTGTTTATTTTGATAAAAAATTTACAGCCACAAATAAAAAAAAAGAGTAAACACCTGTTGAATCAAGAGTATCTGGTAAATAAATATACATTGTTAAAATAATTATGGTTGGATGTCAAAGTTTTTTTTCATTAGTTGCAATAAAAAGTATTCTAAAGCATTAATATTTTTATACATGAATTTTTAGCAATTTATACAATTATTGTTGTAGTAATTAATAAAAAATATGATTTAAGAATGCTTTTTAGTACATCCGAGTTGAAAAAATATTGATTTGCTAAAATTTTTTTTGCAATTTTTGTATTTGGTACTAAAAATGTTTATCCCAAATAGGAACAAAAATGCAACTGTTTAATGAAAAAAATAATTCAACTCATCACTACAATTCAACAAACAAATGTCAAAAAAATTAAACAATTATTTTAAAAATATAATAAATAGAAAGACAAAATTTGTGTAAAATAATGAAAAAAAAAAATAATTGAAACTAAAAAGTGATTGTGCGTGTGAAAAAAGTGCAAATTAAAGGATATTCAAGTGCAAAATTTATGCTCTTTTCAGTGTGTTGAAATGAGAAAAATGTTCTCGCTCACGTAAGTTGAATTCACAGTACTCGTATGTGTTAAGAGAGTTGTCATTCTTTTATTGACAGTACGAGACCTTGCTATCTATGTTATCAATGATATATACGTGTGAAGAGAGTTGTCATTATTTTATTGACAGTGCGAGAGCTTGCTATCTATGTTTATCAATGCTTTAGATAAGTTCAGTTTTTAATGCGACAAAGTGCAAAAAGTTTATGAAATTGTGAAGAAATTAATAAATAACTAATCTAATAAATGTATATTAGAATTGGAGAAGCAGGAAAAAATGTCACTGATCAAGTAACTCAAATAAATGTGTGGGAGAAAGTTTTTATTATAATTATCAAAAAATGCTTGGCCTTAATAGGTAATGCAGTACAAAATTTGAAATCTGATCCATAATTTTTGGAGCAAGAACTCGCATTTATAGGTACGCAAAAGAAAGAATTAGAAGGATGTATGTGCCATAGATAGTCAACTAACAACACATTCTTACAGTTAGGTTTTTGACGTTTTAGTTGACTAGCTACGTGACAAAAGAATTTTAGAAAATACCTCAAGTGGACGTTGAGCGTTCCTAGATCTACAATCGATTGAAGCAATTGTCCAATTATTATAAGACAACTTGAATGGTTTATCGACAACTTGAATGGTTCAAACAAATATCAAGATAATTCCAACGCATTGTTCGCTGCTGTGGATTGAACAAAATACATCATCTAGCTGCAATAAATTGGAAAATGTAACTGAAATGTATGAGACATTTTTGCGTCAATAAGGAATAAAGCTTAAGTCGACTTAATCAAATTTTGCCTTAACACTGTTTTATTCCTTAAATATTAACGCGTTCAGTTGAAGGTTGCAGTGGCTACAATCATACCTAAACTAAGAAGGGTCACACAAGAAATATATTATATAAGCCTATAAATCTCTTCGCAGTAGCATAAAAACTGATGGAAAACTACTGCCGAGTTAAGCACGTATTCCTTTTTTCCACAGATTTAAAGAAACTCCCAGAGATCTTTTCGTTCTACTTATTTTAATTAAGAATGGGAAGGTAAGCAGTTTGATATCCATTAATACACACTGTGAAAAATATAGTTAAGCAAAATAAAGTTAAAAAAAATATTGAAAATAAACACAAATTATATACATATGTGAAAAACCACCGACACATGTGGCTGCAGTACTTGTGAAAATATTTACTCCCAAACATCACTGAATTACTAAGTAAAAGCGCAAACAGAGTAAGAAAAACTAAATCTGAAAGTATGTAAGTCTATAAAAATTAAAAACTATTCAGTACTGTCATTCAGGTGCGAAGTTAATAATTTCAAGTTCAATCATCAGTTTGTCACAATAATGTTAAATACCTATAGTAGTGTAACAGCTTTTTTCCAATTTATTGTTATTGGCGCAAAGGAGAGATTTTTTGAATTAAATTTTAAATATCGAGTGGCGCTAAATATCAGATTGAATATTCGTATGCGGCAAATATTTGGGCAGATATTCGCATTCGTATTCGAAAATACTTCAAATTGATATTCCTAACATCACTAATATACCCTACATTACCGGGTATATGTTTATGCCATTGGTGGTAACATTTGCTCGTTTCAAGATGTTATAAACAGGTTCGCTTATGATATAAGAACAAATTCCGATAGATAGTTGTAGAGTTATTTCATTATGAAATCGGTTCTCACTATAAAAAATTTCAAGTTAAAACCTAGTACCCACCTCTGCCTGAATTTCATGTTCCAAATTTTGCATTAATTTATAGACGGAAAAATATTTGTGTAAAGAAATTTGTTTTATTCGCGAAAATTAATTTAAATTTATTAATTACAACTTGAAAATCGTGAAAACTTATTTACAAGACGACACAAAAGCAAAATGTCAAAAATTCCTGGAACAATCAATTGTCTGAACATTAATTTCTGTTTAAATCGACGGTAAAATCCACAATAATTGATATGACAAACTGAATTTCAGTTTGTTTTTTGCACATATGCACTTCTTATGGCAGCCTGAAATTGAGGCAGAGATGCTTACTTGGCTTAAGAATTTCTCCTATAGGTACATATGTATGCGGCTTCATGGAACAAACATTTTTGATTTAAGTCCGTCTAATACCCTCCAAATAAGTTTGGAATTAAAATTATATTGTCTATAACTACAAAAAAAATCTAAATTAATGCCTTAATAGTGTGATACTAGGCGAGATATAAAAAACTGTATATTCCTCCACAGATTATAGTTCAATAGAAAATTTCCGAAACGTTAAAAAACCTGAGGAAAATTTTGTACCAATTTTCTTCGACATACTTGTCCTATGACTGGTGAAAATGGTAGTGGTATAATATGCTGCCGAGTCGTGAACGGTGAAAAGAAAGCACATCACTGAACTAGAACAAAAGTATTAACAAAATACATTCACTGTACAAGCAGATTTTTTTCCAAATCAAAAATATTTCTTTGAAGTACAATAATTTTACTAGTATTAAGGAAACTACAACTAGAACCTATCACTTAGTATCTTAATTATGTTAATTGAACCCCTCATACGACAACGTCATGTACAAGCCACAGGTCCCGCTCATATAAAATTCCAAATCTATGCCTTGGAAACCAGTCACATGACGTCTTATGAAAGGTTCTATTTCCTCTAGGGAAGTCAAGTGTCCAGGATTCTATTGTATGAGAAGTGTTTAGTCCAGTCCTCGCTAATTTTTGATGACGAAACGATGTTTTTCAACTATTTGCATTTACATCACACGAACATTATAATAAAAAGCAACAAACCACACAACTGAGCATAAAAATATAAATAAAACTTATTCAATAGCATTCTAGTTTTCAACAAAGCAGGATCGCGTCGCATTGCTTCTAATAAACACCAAGATATATTACAAATAACCACAAAAAGACTTAAAACTTGAAAACAAAAAATTATTTGTCATTTATAAAGTTTTCTATATTCTAGTTTAGTCAATGATTTGGTTTGCCGCATGCAATTTTAAGTCAACATTTGAATAATTAAATTCACAAAATGGCTTCGGACCGGTATCCTAAACACGGAAAATTATTTCCTACGGCCAATTTCAAGAGTGTGTCGAAACTCTCCAGCACAATCCTGTATGGTTATTTAATTTCCGAACGAAATATCATGGGTTACGAACTCGGATGAATGCGGAGCTGGTCAAAAGACGCACGCTCCATCTTCGGTTTTTGGTCCTTGAACAATCTTAGGGTTTTGTCTTCATAGCCTCAAATCATACAACATTTTGTTATCACTTTTCCCTAATGAGTCTTTGGCCAGTACAGCATCGCTAAGAAATTCAATTATCTAACTCTTTAGATATTGCTACGAAATGAAAAATGCAGCACTTTTCAACAGCCGATAGAGTTCAAAATGACGGAAACGGAACTTTCCGGAAATTTCTGGCAACAGAGAACTTACAAGATTATTCGAGAATGTTATAGTACATTTCCATTATGAGCAAAACAGGTCGTTTTGAGTAAAATATGTCGAAACGTTTCCATTATGGTGTAATGTTTTTAAGCTCGAATTTTCGTAATAAGTTTGACATTTTTATTGTTTGTTTACATTCTTCTTCGAAAATAAAATGCGCGCCATATTTCTTTCTTTATGTGGCCGCAGAACAGTGTCACTTTTTCGCATTTGTCAATCACAGTAAATAGATGACCCAAAGTTGCATTAGAGGTAACGCAGTGTTGCATAGAAAAATTTCGACATAATTTGGAGCAAAACACGCTGTTTGAGGTGTTTTGCTCACATGACAGTTGTATGGGAAAACATGTAGGAAAACACGTATTTTGCGCAAAACTCATATTTTGGTCAAAAACACGTAAATGGAAACGCACTATTAAAAGACAATGTAGATAGCGACAAAACAAACTTAACAACAACAGCTATTGAGAAATGCAAACTTGTTTGCGGCATCATATCTTGAGTAGCATAATAATCTTATAAACTTTAGTATAAGTGCGGATACAAACTCAACTAGAGATTCATGCATACCTGCACAGGCACAGACATACAACACTTTAGCTATAAAGACAAAGAAAAAGAGACAATGCAATTCCAGAAAGTCTGCGAAGTTGCCAGAAGGTTTTATTGTTTGCTATATAAAGGCGGTGCCGGACATCAGCCCGAGCAATGTATTTTTGAAAATAGATGAGTTAATATTACCAAGAATAAAGAGTGGTTCCATCGCGCTTAGTTTACGCGTATTTATTGGAATTAAGTTATAAATAAACAGTGTTACCTAGAAGTTATTTGAGAAATTAAATATCCGTGGTTTATTTTTACTGCAATTCAACGAACCTGTAGAGAATAATAAAAACCGTTTTAACGAAAAGGTTAAAAAACTGTAGAGAATAATATAGACGATCTTACCTACCCATAAAGAACAATTCACATGTGTGTTAGTTACCAACAACAACTACACCGCGACCACTTTTAAGCGTATTTTGTTGTTCAAGATAGAGAAATTTTAAAGTAGTGCTTTATTAACTACCCAGCGGCAAAACTTACGGAGCATTCACTAAACAGGCCTTTTTATAGGCCTTCCAAGACCTGAATTTAAGGTCCAAAAGTAATTCTTTTCTGCCTTCTCAGGCAGGCCTTCTAGAAGGCCTCTACACTGGCTTCTTTTGGAAGGAGTATTCTATTTTTAGATTTTTCGTTTTGTTTAATAAAAAATGTTCTTTAGAAGTAACAGACATTCTCGTATTCTTTTTTCGCAAATAATTTGTATATAACACTGAAATTTACGTACAAGAGGCATCGTACATGCTGCTATTATGCTGTTTATGTTGTAGCTACTACATCATGTTCAATTCATTCCAAATAAAGACATGAAATTTAGCTCCCTCATATGTTTAAGAAATAACTTTGGATGAAATGGAGCTCAAAATAAATAAAACATCACGATAATCAAAAATATAGAAACCGCTATAAAAATACCCAGATTAAAAAATGTACCTCCATTTCATTTTTAACAGACCTTACCAGACCCATTACTCAGCAGGTCTTCTATCAGGCCTGCTGAGTAATGGGTCGAGGAAGGCCTTGGTCCGCAATGACATCGCGTGTAAAAACGAAAGGAGTATGTAATGGAATGGAAGTACTACAGACTGCTAAATAAGGCCTTATAGAAGGCCTCTTTACTCCTTCTATTTACCGCTGGGTAACTCTTGTGTTAAAACAAACACACTCATTTTAAACCAGATGTGTATGTGCCTTTTGAATCATGATTTTATTTCTGTACAATTCACTTTTTTCTCTTGTAGTATCTCTGTGTTTGACAAGAGTTTAATGACTTTTTATTTCGTTTGTTTTTGCGTCTACGGCTCAGGTATGGAAAATTAAGATTTTAAAATATGTACTTACCCAGTTGGCCAACACGTCGTAAAGGACATTTTCATCACTACTATTTCAACATTTTTCATGAACGATATGTGTGCGATTACAGTTTCTTTTAAGACAATCTAACAGAAACCGTACTCAAAGAATGGGTAAAAGAAAACTACTCAACTGGTCATGACAACTAGCTAAATGAACTTCTTATGTGCATTGTCGCTCAGTCTGTCACCAGTTTGCAGTGTAGCCAGATAAGGGGATTTTTCCCCAAATTGGGGATTTCAACTTCTATTTGGGGAACGATTTTCGTGGGGAGGAATTTAGGGATTTTTCGTCATAAACATTTTTAATAAACATTAATTCTTTTCCACTTGTTTTTTGGTTATTTTAAAATAGTGTTTCAATTGATTAATTTCATTTGCTTGAATGCATCGCGATGTAAATTAAACGTGTTTGCAGGCACTGTGCTGAAATTGATGTTGGTATAGGATGTTCAGAGGAATGAGAACAGTTATCACTTTCGGGTCAAAAGATGTTAAAGAAATTTGCTTACAATATGTATTTAACTATACTAGCAAAAGAAATGCTTAAAAGATTCGATGAAAATTTTTTACATATCGATAGTCATATCGTCCCTAAAATGTGCAACTATAGAATGTATAAAATTCGCGTTTCAAATGATTTCAATACGATTGTTCCGATCGATTTTGACAATTTGTTTCGAGCCAAACTACTGACTTTTCAAAAATGCATGAGAAGATAAAATGTAATCAATATAATAGGACTATGAAAAGAATTCTACCAAAAGAGATTGAGAAAACTATAAAAAACAAAATTGGAAATGATTGATAAAATGACTTTTATCGTTTTTGTGTCTAAATCGTTTTTCATCACATACCTGATTACTTTTAAATTATTTAATTTCGTGGTTGGTAACGCTTTGAGTAATGGAAGTGCAAAAAAGAGTAATTACACAGAAAAAAAAATTGTAAATACAATTAATTTTTTGTTATATCAATTAAATAATTAATTGATTTGGAACCTACAACGATTTTTGTAAATACAATTACGAAATTGTAAGCTAAGGGAAACTCAGAAAAAAAATTTTAAAAATTTTTTTGTTGATTGCAAATTTATTTCAATTAAGATTATTGTTATATCAATAATGTGAATTGTTGATTTTCCGAACAAATTTTAACTATCATAGTTGTTGTATTAACAATCATAATCCTCGAAGCGACATATTGCTTGTCTGCGAAAAACACTAAATATCTTTGGGTGGAATCGCACCGGCGTCCTCTGGACTAATAGACTAACGTTCTTAACTCTCAGCTACAGAGCAATCCGTTATTAAATACGCAAATAATGAATACACACAAAACGTGATTTGCTTTGTTTCATCTACGTGTGTGCATTCATATGTTATATCAACAATGGAGATTGTTAATTTTTTCACAATACATAACAAAAAATTTGGTTAGTTCAGTTTGTTGAAAAAAATTTCTTGATTTGCTTCGTTTCATTTATATGTGTGCATTCATTTGTTATATCTACAATGATGATTGTTAATATTTTTCACAATAGATAACAAACAATTTGGTTAGTTCAGTTTGTTGAAAAAAATTTCTGTGTTTGTCGTATCAACAACTAAATTTGTTGTATTAACAAAATATCGGTTTGAATTTATATTACATACTAGCAATTGTAATTGTTTGTTGAAGTTTGATAATATTTTTTTCTGTGTAACCTTGATTTTTCAAAAAATGCATTTCATACTTAGTTTTTGGCTTTGTAATACATACAGTTTTTTTGAGATTATCATACAGGTCTGAATTTTTTAGAGTAATAATAAATATCAATATTAAGTGTTGATTCCTGCATCTAACTAATCTTTTAGTTTTTTACTTGTACCCCTTTGCTTCTTAGCCTTTCAATTATAATGTAATTTCTTCAACTGAAAAGTTGTAGAAATCCATTTCGTTTTGCCAACGTATGACCTACGATATCCAAATGAACTTGATGCTCATAATAAACCGACGTTATGCTGCGTGCCTGGCAATACTGCAAAGAGTGGGCTGACTGTCTAACCAGCAGAGGAGCCCAAAGTAGATTAATAGGACCGGAGTCGTTCTTTGGCATCTTACGTGGATACGTCAAAAAGAAGAATAGTTCCTGATATTACACTGAAAAGAAAAATCAATCCATCCGTACTTAAATTAATCCCAATATAATAAATAAAACAGTTTTTCTGTTTTCCACAATCGCAAAACTAACGGTTTCTTAAAACGTTGATGCATAAGAAAGGAAAGCATTTAATTTATTTTATTTTTTTTATTTATTATTAATTAAGTACAAATATTTTATTTCTCTGAAATTTTATGGCTACTTTTAGAAAAAATTTTTCCTTATCATAGAGAGAAAGTGAATTAAATATAGCAATTCTCAAAGTATTAAAAATTGTAATTTTACTATACAGTGGAATAAAATACTGACAATTTGCTTTTAATTGTGGGAGTGAAAAGCAAAGGGGTGCAAGTGCCAAAACTACACAAATTGAGTTTTATGCAGGAATCAACACTTAATACCAATATCTATCACTCTACAAAAATTGCGACCTGTGCGATAACTTCAAAAGACGGTATGTATTAAGAACTGTTAATATTATGCATGAAATGCATAATATTAACAGTTCTTTTCTGCACTTGTACCCTTTGCTTTCAAGCCCCTCAATTACAAGTCCAAAATGCATAATATGCATATTACATGTTATGTAAACATTAGGTTCATATATGACTAAATCAAAATAATACCATTACTTAGACGTAATAAAATATGTAGAGGACTTAAAAATTTTATTTTTATTGAATGATAGTGGTTATTATAAAAAATATATTTTGTGGACAAAATTTGGGATTTTTACTTTTAAAATGGGGATTTCTGGGGACAACATTTTTAAAATTGGGGACGTGAGGCAAAACTTTTCTGACAGCACAGGCAGTTTGAATCATATTGATACATTCCTGCTTGCTAAAATTTAGCGAAATTGAACTGATGAAAAGTTCTCTTAAAATGTATATTAAAACTTCTTGTATTAAATACTCTCTGAGCGACAAATTCCTCAAATTGTTGTTGTAGAACACGTGTAGAACAGTGTTGACAGATTTTTTCCGACCTATTTCGCCAAATTGATCTAAAAAATCCCCAAAAAGTCGCCAAAATCAATTTTATGTATTTTTCTTAATATATATTTGATAATAAATTTGTTTTTATATAATACTTTTTTAATAAAATTTTTTATAGAATAATCATATATAAATTTAGCAGAAAATCGCCAAAATTAGAAATAAAATTGCCAACAATTATTTCTTGTAAATTTATCTCATAAAAATTCAAAACACATTAATGACTTTAATTAATATAAGAAAAATCATTAAAATCACATTGCTTTAATTTCTTGCAGTCAAGTTTTAGTGGGATTTATTTTTGAAAATACTCTTTCAACAAAGTAATTTTCTGAATTATTAAAAATTTTCAAGTTCGATTTGGTTAAAAAATTAGCCATAAAAATCGCCAGCATATTTATTTAGCCAGCAAATATTATTTATAAAGAAAAATCGCCATGTCGCCCAATCAAAAATTTAGACGCCAAACAAGTTGAAAAATCGCCACGTTTGGCGAGAAATCGCCATATCTGACAGCACTGGTGTAGAAAGGAAACAAGCGAAAAAATGTAATGGCAACATTTCTGAGGATGTTGTTATGCACATGGTCATTAATGAAAAGATGGGTGACAGTGTCGCTCTTGATGTCATGTATGAACTTAGCGGCCATTTGTTCGAAAATGTCCTCACTGATCTGTTTGAGCTGTCACCAACAGGTTATCGACAATTTAACATTGTCATGCATCGGTCTTGCAAGATGTCTGAAAGACATGGCCAACCGGGTATGGACAACCGCAATTTAAGGTAGAGAGAGGTTCATTTAATATGTAAAGCTCATTTGCTATTATATTGGTGTGTGTAACTTCATTTCACGATACTGTTTAAAGTAGAATACTTCGGATCATGATACAATCATATTAAGATAGAACCATTTCTATTTTCGTGGTCAGAAGGTTATTCTGACGTTTTTGTCGACTATTTGTTACTCTCAAAAATAAGGCTACTGTAATCATTTTAATATAGTAAAATAAGCATTACATTTCATTTAGAATACAATTTTTCACGAGTTCAGTTACAGATGTGCTCCTGAGATTAAGCTTGAGTTTTCAGAGTCGGGAGAGGTAGGTAACTCCCGCTATCTTGCAAATAAGGGAGTAACTATTATAAGGAATATGAAAATATTGCAACATTTGGCAACTGTTTACTCGTTAAATTGGTAAATTTTTGACAGCAAAATATATGTGAAATTTTACCAATTTATCGAGTACACAGTTACCGAATGTTACGTGAACTCCACCAATATTATCAATACTATAAAGCATTAAGTATTTCTTTATTTAACAGTAACATTATTATCTACAACTCTACCCAACATTAAGCGACTGTTCTCTTAAAATTTGATAAACTAAATCAGTGTTGCCAAGTAACTTTTTAGAAATATCCCCAAATAAAAAAATACCCCCTATAATCGCACTGATGCAAAATAAAATAACCCCAAAAAAACTTTTCGTACAAATTTTAAAATATTTTTACCATAAATACCGTTTTGTTTCATT